>JAVTVY010004416.1:0-42258 GCA_036873755.1 Hanleya hanleyi
TATATACCAGAATGGTCCGGGACCCAGTCGAAATAAATTATTATATTTTCATAATTCATTGTGGAAACTAAATATAATATTTCATATAAAATACTTGAAGACCGGCTCCAAGAGAAATTGAGCATTGCTTGTAAAGAGCTAAGAGAGTCTGTAAAAATTACAGTTCTAGATATTCTAGCATCTCTAAGAAAATTGAGTGACATTAAAATAGCTGTCAGCTCTGCTGTATATACACTCACATGATCATCAATTCTAAAAGATTTAGAATATTTTAATTCTGGTATACAAAATGCACCACCCACCCTGCCAGTATCTGGACACTTGGAGGCATCTGTAAATACTTGCATGTATTCACTCCAGTTAGATTTAATATATTCTTTTGTATATCCAGTAATAATATGGGGTGGGTCAGATTTTTTAATTTGTGTATGTAATCCCATATATATGTGTGCTGTAGACAACAGCCAGGGTGGGTATCTCTGCATAAAATAATTTTGAATAGGGAAAGCATCAGCATTTGTTTCCTCATACAAGATATTTGCTCTAATATTAAATGGATAGTAACGTTTAACGTTACCATCCAAAAATAAACCATCATACCATGAAGGTTCTAAAATATCGCTAACAGAATTATTTATGGACTGTTTAATTTTCATAAAATATTTGAGGGTTCTTATCCGTCTTTTAATGGAGAGTGGTATTTCCGCACAAGCAACCTGTAAAGCATGCAAGGGCGTTGAACGTAATGCGCCAGTGCATACTCGAAGAGCCTGACACTGTATGGAATCTAATTTGTTTTTTAATGAGGCACACGCAGAGTCGTATGCCTCGCAACAGTAGTCTAGGCGGGATCTTATTACAACTTTTTTTTGTCAGCACCCCAACTATGTGAAGATATACATCGCATAAGATTGAGAGCTTTCTGACACTTCTTAATTAATATATCAATATGTGCTCGCCATATTAGACATTTATCAAATGTAACCCCCAAATATTTAAATGAATCAGAACATTTTAACCTGGCACCATTGTAAACCAGTACAAGTGGTTCAGGCAAAACATTTTTTGTAAAAGGAACAGCCTCAGATTTAATGGGAGAAAAATATGTGTTAAAATTGGAATGTATCTAACACGTATGCGCCTATTCTTCATACGAAAGATGCTTCTCTCCAACACTGTTACAGAACTTCTGTAAATTCAGATTTAGCGGACAGATTTATTGTGACTGTAAGGGTAAACACCCTTTCTGATGAGACAGCACTGCCGAGAATACCGGTACATTTGAAGAATTTTAATTTACACAGCCTTTTTTCGCCAAATTGTCCGTTAAAATTTCTAAGAAGGTCCTGAGAAATTGAGGGGGTAATAAATCTCAAAATCCCCACGAAAAAAGATATGTATTTTTCCATGGTGCGTTTTAGTTTTCTGTCATTCCTTTCCTTTCCCAATGCTTTGGAAATGAAATATCCCTCATTATAGTGGGATGAAAATAATTCCTATTCTCTTTCCCATCAGCGGTAAACTGAATTTGACATTCGTTATTCAGCCGTATAGCCCACAAAAGAATATCTGCGTTAATAATCGGAAAACTTTCCACACTGTTCCGACGGTTAGTATCAATTCCAAATATGCATAACATGAAAGAACAAGTTTGTTTGCTGCTAGAGAGAAGCGATTATACATCTTGGGCAAATACACTTGTCTTTATTGCACCATGTAAGCGTCCTGTCTGCGTCTTGTGCGCTGTCCTCAGTGTTTTATAGGGTGGATGGATGGTGTCTGGTTCTATGCTGCTTCAAAGATTTCTTCTTTGAAGTAGCAGGAACCATTACTGAGCTGGGTGGTGCTTAGTTGGTTCGTCGTGATACAGCTGAAATATTGTTGAAAGCGACGTTAAATTCTATTCACTCACTCACCCCTTACACGTATCAATAATCACACCGAGCACCAATAGTCCTGTTAGTGGCTGATAGCACGTATAGTGACTGATTCTAAAAAATTTAATTTTTAACCTCCTAAATCTTAATGGGTTCCATGATTTTTTCCGTTAATTTGGTCTATAAGCCTATTATTTAAAAAAAATGACGCCTCACAAAAATTATTTAAATGAACTTTACCTCCCTGTTTTTATGTGGCCAGCAATAATATTTTAAGTGAATATATATATATAATTTGGGAACCGCTGGTCCAATATCTTTGCTGATTTCAGTATTATCCAATATGTACTGTATCTGAGGTTGTACTACATTTGTGCATTATATATCTATATTAGTGGCGTATGTAAATGCGATACCGGTAAAATACTATATATGTATCTGTTGTGATGATAGCGCTGAAGCAATCTCGAAACCAGAGCTATCCGGTCCTGTCCTCCCTACTAGGCTCTGGGACGGCGCTCAGCAGTACGATCGGTCATTGGATAGCACACAAAACCCTAGAATTTAGAACATAACGAGAGCGTATCTGTGGAGATTAAGCCAACGTCCCGACGTCATGGATGTTACGAGCGCGTCTGAAAGATGACGTAGCCTACCAGAACTCTTTATGCATTCTTGCGAAACATTTTCTATTCTGACGTCATGACGTTATGACACTGGCCATTAAGATGACTCATGACTGACGTTTTATAAGGAATAGGATATGTTCCAATGGAACCGGAAGGGGCCACGTGAAAGAATTTTTCAATGTATTATGGGACCCACTTTCAGCGACCGTCGTCCCAGGGGTTCGTCAGAGCGGCCAATTTTCTAGTCTGGATACCTAACCCACATTACGCTACGTCATCCTTCGCTGCATTTTCTTGCAGAGGTGCTAGAAGTTGATTGACTTCAAATTATGACGAGATGGTCTGTTCTGATTTGATTTGAGTGAGATTTCTTTTTTGTCTCTTTGGCCTAAAATCTTCTCTGAAAATGCACCAATGTGCTTTAACTGAAGGGTAATTTTTTCTAAATTTCTCCGGACCCTCTGCTTCCACCCCAATACCGACGGTCACGGATGTACAAAGGGAAGCAACTTTACCAACGTCACGGCAGAGGGCGTGACTGCTTGGGGGTCAGATCGAAGATTGTTAACATGGTGGATCAAAGGAAATTGACGCAAAACGGTTTCCAGTTCGATAAATGGGCGGTCAAAATGAAATTAAAACAGATGCACTGCAGAGTGACTATCCTAACATATTGACAGACACACGAGGCGCTCTTGTTGTATGATGTAAGATATATTTCTAGTCCTAATGAATTGAAGAATCTGGTATGTTCTTCTGTGACGTCGATCATTCGCTATGACGTTGCAACAATCCATATTGTGATGACGCCACTCGCGATACCATTGTTGGCGGTCCAAATAACAAACGTCACAAGAGAACGTCATAATACAAATGTATCAAAATGTATATATTCGTAGCGTCACAAGCTATCGTATGGCTGCAGGATAAATCTGACCCCCTCTGCACTCCGCCCTCTACCGGTATGTCAGCAAAGTTGTTCCCCTTTACGTATCCGTGACCGTCGGTATTGTGCCCCTCCTCCAAATGTTGAACTACTTCCACGCCTCATAATGATATACCTGTCTGGAGAGAGCCTGATAACTGTAGCACCTTTCTTCATAGATAGATCTTTTATTATATCCTGCTGGGAAGTGATTGTGGCTGTTGCAGTGAGTGCCAGTATATGGGCATTACTAAGGTGTGCCCGGAGTGAGGCAATCCGCAGGAATGCTTTCCGAAAAGACTTCCTCCACTGCAAGACACAATGGGCTTCATCGACCACAATGTGTGTAATCTGAAATATATTTAAAAGCTCTAATTTCCTCCAATTTACGCCGATAATGCTATATAACTTTATTCAATATTGTAGTAATGTAAATAGAACTTTACATTTTAATAAAAAATTATAATCTACAAATATAGCTGCAAAGTTATCCATAAAATTGGTGAAAAACTGTTATTCCAGTTAACTCATTTTACTAATTCATTTTTTAAGGTTCATTAAAACTGTTTTATCATCGTTGCATGCCCAAATTTCTCTCAAACATTTAAGAAACAGTTCTGCCATATCTAAAACATACATCAACAAAATGATGCAATACGTTTTCACCATTGGTATGTTTTCCAAATTGTATGAACAAACATCAACTATTGGGTTGCTTCAGGACATATATTTCTCAACATTCATAATCATCTTATATCATTGAACCAAAAACTTACACGTTTGCATATTTCAGAGTGTTGTACAAACCGTTTCATGGTGTCGGAAGTCATCTGTTCTGGATGATCCAGAATAAATTTCAGTTTTTTATCCAGTAATTTTCGAACATTTGCTCGAGTAATGTTTCCGGTTTCAAGATATTCCTGTATGTCTCGGATAACTTCCTCATCCAGGAGAATCCCTTCCTCTCCGAATCGTAGTTTCTGCTCCTCGAGAATGGCATTCAGCGGAGAAATAATGAAAACACAGGCATCCAAAGAATGATATGCAATCGACCGGAAAATAAGTTTTCCCATGGCCTGTTGGCAAAACACCAAGCACATCCCCTGACAATGAAGCTCTCAAAACATCGAATTGCTTGGGTTTCAAATATCTATATTCACTGTTTTGTGAAACGTTTGTTTTTGATAAAATGAACCTTATTTTCCAAAAATAATCCCTGCTTTTTAGATATTCCTGAACTTCACGAAAATTATGCATCTTGTACTAAAGGCTTCTTGAAATATGTGAACGTAGATTATAGATTATAATTATATGGTTTTATTGTATTATATTCCATCATTCGCGAGCGCACATGCTCCCTTTCACACCTAAAAAAATGATAACAATCCTAGACATCGTGGCGCCAGTTCTCGTCACTTACCTGTTCTTCAGAAATTCCATGTGGTGAAAATTGTTACAAAGTATTGAATGGCTAAGCATTATGGGATATGACGTCGCCTTCAAGGCGAAGGTCGCAGGACCCGGGGCCAGTCTCTATGTATCCCAACGTTATTAATAGAGACGGGTATCCAGTCTATCAATTTTCCAGCGGAGAGCGACCCCTGGTGGCGAAGTTGAGCGCTGAAGCATATACCGGGTATATCTTATATGGTAAGCTGCATGTAGTTGTAGTGTAACGTTGCTCTAATTTGCGCTTTGCTACGTTGATCGGGCCTCTATGACGTAAATGACGCTATTTTGGCGAGGTTGATTTTGTACGCCGTAACGCTATTCGTTCTCTGTGACGTAACGTCAGAACGTCACAAGCTCTGTGTATTATGCCGCCGTATTTCAAGACTCTAAACTCCATGGAAATAAGTAAACAATTAAAATCACTATTGTGTATATCTCTATATAACACTCGATCATCCATGGAAACGGATAAACAATCAAACAATCTGTATATTTACTGACAATTTTATGAAATTCAACAGGCCACTTGATAAAGGCTCCGGCATGAGAGTCGAAAACTTGTGCATTAAATATGTTTACGAGCAGTACAGCTCAGAAGTTTGTCTATTTCTAAGATAATACCTCTTCATACGACATTTTGAGCATCATTTGCAAATATACATCAAAGTAGAATTAAGGAAAGGCTAGTTTCAAGTAGATAAAACATGTTGCCTGTTTGGTAGATGGATTTTGTATGTTATATCCTCCCACCAGCTCTGAAAAATCTGGCCTTGTGTGCACTCCCTTTCTGGGAACTCCTCTATGTACATCTATAGCCCCGATTAAATAAATATCAGGACTGCAAACTGTGCATCATCACATCTGATTAGTTCGGGCTTCTTCGAAGGATCTTCGGTGCTTTACTTTTTGGGTTAAATAAAAATGAGGACCCAGACAGAGGCACAGTTTTATTAAATTTTTAGGCTGATTGCAATAATTAGCTGACCCTGATCCAAGATGAACCAGATACTCTATATTGTTCATGTTATTCTTCATGTATATAGAGTAGCTGACCTACGCTACAGGACAAGATAGTTTATGCCGGTATAATATAATTGTCAAACACTGGCAATAATATCAAGAAAGGTTAACCCATTACACCGAATAGGGGTGTTAGACTTGCAAATCACACATTTATGTATCGTAATAAAAAATACTACTTGCAACAAATAAGCCGCACGACCAGGGCGCTACGGGCTGTGAAATTACTTTAAATTATGGAGCTAACACAATAAATTCAGCAAAGTGTCCCCGCTTTAGGAGTTTGTGCAGGGTTTTTTTTCGATCTCGTCTTATAACAATTTAATCAGCTGGTACAACAACGCATTTAGACGTTGCTTTTTGCTACACAATTATGTAGGTCTACAGATAATAAAAAGAACGGCAACTTAATGAATACTCCGAGAGGGCAGCACATACTAGCATTACATTAGTATAATATTACATACCAGACATTAATTAGCCAGGCCGAAATAATAAAATATTATAACATCCATAATCAAAACAACTAAGCATATTATTATGAGCTTCAAACAAGGGCTTTCAGTTTCATCCGTTCTCACTGGAAATCTAATACTACATGTATAGGCGAAAAAGTAATGTATTCCATAGTTTCATGTTATTGCAGGGAGTAGGAAAATTAGATATGACATGCGATGCATTGATTCTATCGCTGTTGCATCTAATGATAATCTTCCACCAGGACACTTCTGGCATTCGTCAATGATTAAGCCAATACGGACATGACCGCAGGTGAAACACTTTATACTGCTGATATTCCAATGTTAGGAGTTGGGGTACGAAAATGTTCACCATTTTGCCAAAAACGTTGATATTAACCACTACGAATGATTTCTCAGAGACTATAGGCACGTTTATTAAATAATTATCTTTGATATGCACATAATACAAGGAAATCGGCCTGTTTTCATATGGCCACCAAATCGGGGCCAATATGAGGAAAACGGGCCAATACGGGAAACCAGGTCCAATACGGGAAAACAGGGCCAATATGACCCGGGCCAACATGACTTTCAACATGGCGATGTTGACGATGAATGATCCTCGATTCGTGATCTTCTCCGAATTATGTCACTGCATTCTCCTACTTTGAACGGATATTCAGTACCTTCTGTCATAATTTTCGATCGGTACACAAACATTGAAATCCGGTGAGGTGAGTCATACTGAAATAGACTGTAGTGACGCGAGGGTGACATCGACTTGCCAGGCACAAGCAGACGACAAAACAGTGATCCAACATTCACAACAGTGCTCTGATGAACGAAGCTATGACTACAGTGATATTTTATGACAAAAGATGATGCCATATTTGCAGCTAGTAGAACTAATCACGCGTGGATGGTAACTATAGAAATTAGACTCAATGGGTCTTCGATTCTCAAATCGGGACTGGATTTGGATCAGTTCACCATATTTCAAGGTTGTATTTTGCCTCACCATTCTCATCAAAATAAAATTAGTATATTACTTACTTTTAAAATAAGTGCTTCTATCTGTTCGACTCCAGTTTTCTACGTTGAAGGTTGAAGATTGAAGATAATCGGTCAATTCACCGTCCCGATTTATCGCCGTCGATTATAGCGTTACCCTCCGACAAAAATGGTACATCGGAACCACATTAATGTTAGGAAATAAGGCTACAGTCAAGGAAGAAATATATATCCTGATTTGGGGGGAGTCGCTGTACTAAAATATTCCTTGATACATGTATTATAATCGATGAAAAAACGTTGTTTATGTTACAGGAAATAATTCCAACTATCAATGTCAGAACACTTCAGTATCTTTATTCTTGGCTGGGTATAATTGGCACCTGCAATGACAAGTACAGTACACTTATACCTGCAGTTCACGGTTTGAGAACTGCACGGGAAAATCCCAATGACTACCAACTACACAGCCTGAACGGTGTGGTCGCCATTCACTTCCCTGACACCGCGTGTACATCACGTGTTACATAATACTTGACCTTAATACTTCAAATCTTGGACTAGATTAACTCAGAAACACCCAAACATTATATTTATATTAATGAATGATGATGGTAAATGCATAAGCATTGTATTTCTGCTCAATCCTATGATTTAAGGTCCAAATACAGAAATTACAAAATGAGGAGGGTGTACCTCCTTTTTACACTACTAATGCATTTCGCCATACATGTGTTGTTGTTACTTTACGTGACTGGCATTATGCTCTGCCAAATGAACTAGAATTACTATCAAGAGCAATATTTGAGTGACAAAACTACTTGAATAACCTGCAATGACACACGTACAGTACACTTACACCTGCAGTTCACGGTTTGAGAACTGCACGGGAAAATCCCAATGACTACCAACTACACAACCTGAACAGTGTGGTCGCCATTCACTTCCCTGACACCGCGTATACATGACGTCACAATGCTTCAAGACTTTGTAATTCATACTTATTACTTGCAGAAGTGTTCATAGTTATTCTAGTGATATTGCCCTTAATTAATTAAACAAACTCACACCAAAGCATATTTAGAGGTTTGGATGAAGACGGCCACGGCTTTATTGGCTAAATTACATGGTATAGTGTACCAAATCCCAGCGGGCTGATATATACTTTTAGTGCTGACCGTCTGCTATGTAATGACACATCAGCAACCCCCCAGTATGATACATATTTTGTCTCATTAGATACCGTAGCACCCACGCTCCTAAACCCTAGGAGGGGTGACAACATAGAGTGATCAGCACACCCTTACCGCTACCCACACTGGGTAGACAACACGTCCCTCGGGAAACACATCGAATGGACAGCCACATAACCGGATGCCCCGCGGGAATTCGTCAAGGTGGCACCCACCCACTCGGGAAACACATCGAGTGAAGATCACACATCACGTAGACTGCACGTCCCTCGGGAAACACATCGATTGGACAGCCACATAACCGGGTGCCCCGCGGGAATTCGTCGAGGTGGCACCCACCGAATGAGTTCTATCTCATATACAAACTTTCCTAACTGAAACCCCTATCTGCCCGCCAGAATTCGGCCACTAGAATGTGTCTAAACACATTCACCCACCAATAATTCTACCTGCCTATTAATTTTATTTAGCTTACAAATGCTTGAAATCATTCGCTCTGAGAATTGCAAATACTAAGGAATTGCGCATCCTACTTACACCTAAAAGGTGAATTTTTATTCCAAATGCCGTGACCACTATATATGGCTAACACGTATTCATGTTGATATGAATGCACACTTGAACAGACTGCGAAGCACGTTTCTTACCGAAACTGCCACAGGCAATGCCAAAAAGTTTGCTATGTCATGCTTACTTACGGGTGCTCTTATTGGTTGGTAATTGGCGTGAAACCCGACCACTGTCAAATGTTCGATAACAGGCCCATTTCAGCGTGGGGCTCAAGGCCAGAGCTATATCCTGTGACACTTTCAGCCAAACAATAACACTTGAAATACAGCGAATAGGTCCGTGCACTGTATCCTACTGGCACAAAATCACCCTATACCCACATTGACGTGACCATGTCCACACATGGACTACACTTTTTCTGTCCAAACACCACCGGCAATTCAATTCTGTCCTACATGTATATATACTCCTGGACCGTGTGTTTTACTGTGGGGAATTGGTCTACTGAATACAAGATTGACTAATTCTGGAACATTGCATGATATGGTGCACTTTCTGAGTGCTCTCACTGGTTGATGAATGGCATGAAACCCAACCATAATCAAGTGTTTGGTAAGTGGTCAGAGGCCCAATCAGACAAAAGACAGCATGTCATTAAAGATTGGAGAAAAATCAACTGGCATACTGGCCACCATTACCTATGTGTACTACATATGTACAGTAGCTGCAGAAATGTTGCTCTCAAAAGTCAAAGCCAGTAGGTCAGGCTATTCCAGATATTATTGGAATAGTTCCTCATATCTCCAGTTTAACTGACTACAGAGAGAGAGAGAGAGAGAGAGAGAGAGAGAGAGAGAGAAATAAGGTTTAATGTCGCGTTCAGCAATATTTCAGCTTTATAGCGACGATCAACAAAATTCACTAACAAGTCACTAACTTAATAATCCAACGCATTAAAACATACACCCATTGAAACTTATGTAACAGCCCGATTTCTCTCAAATAACCCAAGATGCAATCCTCCCTCACCCCACTAAAAAGATCTTCCAAAGTAGTCATCGATAAAAAGCATCTCTTTACAATCTTAAAATCTATGCATTCGACAAGAATAATTTTCACCGTGAGATCATCATGGCATAGAACACAACTTGGGAGTTAACTGACTACATACTGAAATGTTCAATAAATAATATTTTAAGTCCCTGGTTTCCGAGGATGAAACAATTTTTGACTATAGTTGAAATCTGAATTGCATGTACCTCCTTAACGCATGTTACCGGTTATTTCTCATCCTCTGTATATGATATATACAGTGCAGTGCAGTCTTATTGTACAAAAACCACAAAAGTAGCCTTCTTACTGTAATCTGTCAAGCAGAATGCATGAGGGCCACAAACACTTGCACAAACAATTCAGCAGAATGAGAATCCTGACATCATTCTTACCGACATGACCGTCCTTTGCCCATCCTACTCAGAGTGCAAATACAAATACCTACAAGCCATTACCACAAGCAGTTCAACACAGATTGGCATGAATTAACAGGCTCTTGTCTCATTCCATCAGAGGAAAAACTAACTTTAACTTTGTTGGCAGAGTTGACAAACATTATAGTACTCCATTTCTTATCTCATCATATCTTCTGCATGCTGCATATACTTTGCACATTGACAAAGAATCCAACTAACCTAACCACATCTTCACAACATCAAGGCTGATTTTTTGAGGCAAAACCTTGACCATCTTACACAGCAGACCACTGTGACGTTTCATCAACTTTTAATATAAATGAATCTGTTGTAACAAAATGGTTATGTGAAACAAGTGATCAGATTGGTCAATATACACAGGATGTTCCTTTGTTGATTGGCTGAAATTTACAGCATCAATTTCTATGAACAGGATTCATTACCATGTGTACCACTGGTATTTAGGATAGAAATACCCTAGCTTGGCGAGGATGAACTAACAATGGTAAACAGGCCAATTTTACAAGTTTCGTTCCAACTCAATATTCAGTATCTCATAATTTCCTCCAACATCAAAAATTAAATTAAACCATCAAACCTGCATGGGGATAGGGTCAAAGTGAAACTGCGGGTGCATGGTGCAAAATAGCACCTTTGAATGGAAATACTGTGATAGAAACATACCTCTCCTATACCTGGTACTTATACTGTGATACTTTGATTCAAATCAAGACTATATACTTAACTGCTTAAGGAGAATGAACTCTCACCCCGAGACTGGGATGAAGAGACAAAAAGTACTGCTCTTCTTTAGTTGCCCGTAATGTACCACAAAACTCAAATACTCTTACTCGAATCAATCACAATTCAAGTCACTCCAAGACTGTTACCAAATTACAGCTCTCCAAATTGTCACTGTGACATTGATTCAATTCACACTGAACACTTTCACCTTATCATTCTCATCGAATGTATATATGAAGAAAATACGACCCTCTAGTCCACATAGGCTATTGGGGGTGTAAGAAACAAAATGTTAGAACTATGCTGAACTGAGATGAGTGAAATCCAAATAACTATGTCAATGCGACAAGGGCAGTACTTCAATTTTAGGTATGACAATATATTACGTATACTACTGAAATAACTGAAATAGCACTCAGCTATATATCCATTGGATTTGCAGACTCTATTTTAATTTTCTTACAGCATCTGGGAAAAGGATTCCTAAAAACATGCCCCATCAGCAAAAATGATAAAACTGCATGCTGATTATTGTTTGAGTGATGCATTAACTGATAAATAACTTGATCATTTAACTCGCCCCAATTAAGTCATTTGCCCTGGCAAATTCCCACAGGGAACATGCACACACCATCTACTGTTGTCGTTTTCAGCCACGAAACGGTACTTCACAGATTATCGTCGCCAGACAGTACTAGGTAACCATTAGCCCAGGAATGGCTGTAGTATCGAATGACTGTGTGTAGGGAAAACTGCCACGCCCACCTACACAGCAAAGGTTCTATAGCTAAACCATCACAGGTGGGAGGGGGCTCATGTGAACACAAGTGAACAAGAAATTGTTATAACTCCAAAACTGAGATTGGGGAACCTCCAGAAGAAGAAGAAGTTTATCTGTTCATCATAAATACATCCCCGCTTGAGTTGTTGAATTTCCAAAACAATAGTAACAACAACAACAACAACAATTACATCAGTATACTGGTACGGTAACTGCTGTAGCCTGCCGTCTGTTTTCGACCTCTCTCAAGCTGCAACTTTAGTTTTGTCACAGACATACACTTACCAAGTTACTTGGAAATCTTCCAAGTTGTCCTGTTCAGTCGGAGTCCACCAACTGTCCACATGGTACAAAGATTCCTCGATTATTTATGTACGGCGTATTCCAACCGTTGAAACACTGACAGCACTTGACCGAGTTGATGGTGTTTGACCTCAATCGCACTCACTGCATGGCGCTACCGCGTGCCACTGTACACAGCCGTACCCCACAGGCAACACAATCTGAAAAATAGTGTAAATAATCAAATATTTCCGCTTCATGGACTTCGCCTTCAGTTAAAAAACTAATTTCTCAAACCCGATGACAAGATGGATAGCAACAAGCTTGACCAAAAATACAGAAAAAACTCCAAAAATATGAAGACGAAATTAATCGTGTGTGTGTTCCACAAAAACCCCGACGCGAGAGGCAGATCAATTCAAGGACCCCCCAACAGGAACAATTGCCTATGCAATTCAATCATGTGGCGACAACATGACAACTGCGCAGTCTATCACACCAAGGGAGGCTACTCTTACCAGTAAATCTCACAACTCCAACTGGGCGGGCAATACAGAATAAAATGGTTTATCTTTAAAGGATAAACAGTATTATATTTTATATTTAATTCGAAATAGAACTGTCAACAGAAACTTGAAAAATAAAGGAAGTTAAAGGAAATAAATGCTGTCATTCAGATCAGTTTTACAAACAGAGTTAAATCTCTTGGTATGCTGTCCACTGTACACAGGGGCTCGTACCCGGAATGTACCTTGTCACACTTTCCCCTCTAAAAATAAATGTCGTCCCGACATATCAGCTACCACAGATTTTCCAAAACGAAAACAGTTCACATGCTGCATGGTCACATGGCGATCCGCTACCACAGAATTCCTCGTGCAGCGATCAGCTACCACAGTATTCTTCGCGCAGCGATCAGCTACCACAAACTTCTTCACGCAGCGATCAGCTACCACAGCTCACTTACAATCCCAGCACCACCTTGCAGATGTTCATGGTGTTTTCAAGGCATTGGATCAACATAATCCGGATATCAGAATCACTTCCGGAAGCACTCATAACCGTTTGATTTAAGTCTCATACAGTTGGATCCATCCACGCTGGAGGGTGTTTCGTTCGTGATGGACGTTCATTCGGCACTGGCGATGACTCAGTTTCACTGATGTCCAAATTGTCGGGTGGAGAGGCCAAATCCCCACTCATATCCGATTGATCACACAGGGGTGCAGCGGCACGATTCCTTCTCGGAGGTGGAACTGGGCGATCAGGTACCGCCAAACATGTGATACCAAAGTCTTCATCGTCACTAATGTCGGGGGAAATGTCACTGTTTCCCGACGCTATTCCTTATGGCGCTTGGCTTGTTCAGGAGAAGGTGATGCTGTCACTTCACAAGGTCCCTCTCTCAAGTATAGAGGGAGTAGAAGGTTACGATGAAGTGTCCGAGGCCTACCACTTTTGTCTGTGGGGGCAACGACATACACAAACATTTCTGAGTTAGGCTGCCTTTCTACACGGTATACAATGTCGTCCCACTTATCAGCCAGCTTGTGGCGACCTTTCAGCCCGACTTTCCTGACCAAGACGGGGGCACCAATCTGAAGCACAGCCCCTCTCAGGCGTTGATCGTAGGCGTTAGAACGCTTGGCCGCTGATTTTGAGCCCTTCTCCTCTGCTAACTGTTGACAGTAGTCAATTTTATCTGCCAGATCTTGAACATAACGTGTGTAAGATAAGACCTCCTGTTGGCCACCGAGGCCGAAAGCGATATCCACCGGGAGTCTAGGTTCTCTGCCAAACATTAACCTATACGGGGAAAATCCTGTCGCCTCATGTGGTGTGCAGTTATAGGCTTGAACAAGAGTGGCTAGATGCTGCTTCCACTTGCTTTTCTGGTCACCTGCCAGTGTCCCTAACATTTTCAGGAGTGTTCTGTTTAGCCTCTCACAGGCACCATTGCCCATGGGATGATATGGGGTGGTTCGACTTTTTTGGATCCCCATAAGCGCACACAGTTCCTTGATTACACGACTCTCAAAATTTGCCCCCTGATCAGAGTGCAATGTTTGAGGGACTCCGTACTGCGTTATGAAGCTGTCATAGAGTGCTTTGGCAGTCGTTTTAGCAGTCTCATTCCTGGTGGGGACCACTTGTGCAAATTTGGTAAAGTGGTCCGTTATCACTAGCAGGTGTTCGTAACCACTCGACGGTTCTACTGTCAAAAAGTCCATGGACACCAACTGCAATGGCTGGTTTGTGATGATTGGCACAAGTGGCGCTTTATCGGGCACACCCTTTCTACACAAGCATCGACGGCAATGTTTCACCTTGTCTTCGACATCTCTGGACAATCCTGGCCAGTAGAAGCGATCTTGCACCAATTTCAATGTTTTGTCCCTACCAGGGTGTCCCATCCTTTCATGTAGCTCATGTAGGATCCTATCCCTATGCTCAACAGGTACCACCAGTTGCTTGTTGACACTCTCTACACCAGTCCTACGGTAGAGAACTCCGTCTTCCAATGAGAGCTTTTCCCATTGGCTCACCAACTTACTGGTTTCAGGATCCATTGTAGAACCTTTCAGAGGTTTCTGCCCTTTTTCAAGCATATCAACCACCACACTAATAGCTGGGTCGCGTCCCTGTGACCCTTTGACGTCCACTTCTTCAATCGCTTCACTGCCAGCTAGGTTTAGCTCCTCTGTGTCGGGAGATTTTGTGTTCAGTCCCAGGCACTTGACATAACCGTCAACTTCCAATCCAGAGGATACAGCCTGAACTACATCTTGTTCAACTCGTAGCCTGGACAAAGCATCCGCATCCCTGTTGGTGGTCCCAGGCTTGTAATGAATAGAAAAGTTGTATGACCCAAGCTGAGCCAGCCACCTGTGCCCTGTTGCGTCTAACTTAGCGGAGGTAAGGACATAGGTGAGGGGGTTATTGTCAGTCCATACCTCAAAGTTTTGTCCATACAGGTAGTCCCGAAATTTCTCTACCACCGCCCACCTCAAAGCTAGAAATTCGAGTTTATGTGCTGGATAATTCTTCTCTGAAGGGGATAAGCCCCTGCTTGCATAGGCTATGACTCTTGAGATGCTGGTAAAGGACTGCCCCGAGTCCTTCAGTGCTCGCATCTGTATGGAGCTCAAAAGGGAGTAGATAGTCTGCAAAACCTAAGATGGGTGTTGTCGTCAACTTGTCCTTTAGTAACTCAAATGCTTGTTGTTGTGACTCTCCCCATTGATACTCAGCCGAAGGTGGTTTCTTGCCTCGACGTTTCCTTCCTTCATGACCCTTAAGAAGTTTGTGTAAGGGCTGAGAGATCTTAGCAAAGTCCTTTACAAACCGACGATAAAATCCAGAGAATCCCAGGAACTGTCTGAGCTCCTTAACATTTCGTGGTACTGGCCAGTTGACGACTGCAGCAATTTTGTCCGGGTCTGTACGCACTCCCTGCTCAGACACGATATGACCAAGATACTTTACCTCACTTTTGAGGAACTGGCATTTGTTTGGTTTGATTTTTAGTCCAAATGATTGCAGCCGTCTCAAAACCGCCTCTAACCTCTCCATGTGCTCATCTAGGGTCTTTGAAAAGATCAGTAGGTCGTCCAGAAAAACAAGACAAGTTTGCAAATGAAGGTCACCGAGGCACATCTGCATTAACCTCTGGAAAGTTGCTGGACTGTTTGTAAGCCCAAATGGCATTACGTTAAATTCAAAAAATCCTAGAGGTCCAACACTGAAGGCGGTTCTTTCTTTGTGTTCCTCTTCTACCTCGACTTACCAATATCCTGACTTGAGGTCAATCACAGTAAACCACCTGGCCCCAGCCAAGGCATCCATGGTCTCATCCGGACGAGGAAGAGCAAATGCGTCTCGTTTTGTCCTGAGATTCCATTCCCTATAGTCAATACACAGTCTTAAACTTGTATCTCTTTTACGTACCAATACAACGGGAAAAGCCCATGGGCTATTAGATGGACGAATAGTGCCACT
The DNA here is from genome assembly GCA_036873755.1 of Hanleya hanleyi. Taxonomy (NCBI): domain Eukaryota; kingdom Metazoa; phylum Mollusca; class Polyplacophora; order Lepidopleurida; family Hanleyidae; genus Hanleya; species Hanleya hanleyi. The sequence continues at coordinate 16,354 of JAVTVY010004416.1, forward strand.
GTTCAGCATCTCGTTAAGATGATCGCGGACTTCTTGGTACAGTGCTGGGGGTATACGCCGGTGTCTAATTTTGATTGGGGTGTCATCATCTACATTTATCTGGTGTTTCACTTTGTCTGTGCGTCCATAATCCATGTCATGTTTGGAAAAAATAGTGTGATATTTCCTCACCAGATCCTGCAATCGCGTACGCTCAAGCTGTGGCCAATCAAACTCTTCCATTCAGGACTCGTCCATAGGTTCCGTGTCAACTGTCTCTTGATGCTCTCGGGGGTCGCCCATGATCGTACAGGCGTGAACACTACCAACAGAAGATTTAGCCGGTATCTCTATTGTGTCCATGGACGTGTTGGTGAATTCCAGTTTAACCCTAGTTGTCCTGTTTGGCGTTCGCAGCTCCCTGGCTGTTGGAACCATCACCAAGTCGGCAGGAAACTTAGAACTGTTTGACCTTTCTGTAAGGATAGTCACAGCACATCGGTGCGCCTTCAATGCCACTGATTATAACCGTTTCACTTGGACCAATAGATTCTGCTTTGGTAGCTTTGACAGTCACCAGAAACCCATTTCCTGAGCGGAGCGTGTTAGCCTGAGAAATACTGTGGAATGCCATCTGCCATGCATCGTCCATGTCACGGAGTTCTCGGCCTTGGCTGCGTTCCATGGAGTCCCGAATTACACTTGTGCCAAGCACAACCGGCACATCAACGCTGTATGCCTCGCCTGGCACCACCAAGGCAACTACTACATGAACTTCTCCGGGCCTTATTTCAATCTCCATTTCCGCATAGCCATCATAAGGCATGATGTACCCATCAGCGCTTTCTACCGTAACCAGTGTCTGCAAGTCATGAACAACAATGTGAGGTAAGTTCCTACTGAGGAAATTTCCAGAAACTGTTGTCACGTCCGCACCAGTGTCAATACAGGCTTTACATTCCACATCTTCCACACGAATCCAGGTAAGTGTTTTCTCACCGACTAATCTGGTTTTCCAATCCTCTGTAGTTTGATGGCTAGGGCTGGAATCGTTGCCTAACACCCGCCCCCCAGTGCGTGGCGTTCCCCGTTTCCCTGCTGTTGTCGTTTAAGTGGACAGCTTCTTTGATAATGTCCTTCCTGTTTACACCTATAACATCTTCCAGGAAGATTATACTGCCCACCACCATACTGGGGTGTTTCTAGACTACCCACTCTCTGTTCCAGACCATCTAACTTCCGGATAATGCTGTCAAGTTTTGAATCGTCAGTAGACTGCTGATGGATCTTTGCCTTGGTTTGTCCTTTGCAGTTCCGGGTCTTTGCCTCGTGTTCATCTTTCCTGGCTGCTGTGAGCAATTCATTATAGGGTAACCCTCCATCAAATTTATGCCTGATGGCACCGCGAACTTCAGCGTCCTTCAGTCCACTCCAGAATTTTGTAGGCAGCATATCCCTGGCATCATTCAAAACAGTCCCTTGCTCTTGTGCCAGTCTCAGCACACCTTCTAGGCGGCAGCCCCAAACGATGACATTTTCCTCCTCGTTCTGTCGAGCACTATAGAAATCCTCGAGCAAGGCTTCGGATGTAAAAACGTTCCCGAAAATAGTGTCGAACTTTGCTAGAATATTCGCTCCAGGTCCCAAATTCAAGAGAACAGTTCCAGCAGTGCCCTTCAATGAATTACGGATTGCAGCAGTTATCACATTTTGGGGGTATTTTCCCCCAACCAGACTACTGATTTCATGACGCCATTGCTGGTAAGTGGTACTTCCTTTACTTTCATCTCCTGAGAATGCTGAAACTCTAATATTGTATGGAACAGCTACTGGTGGTGCGGCTGCGTTGACTACATTATCCTGAATCGGGCCTACATGATCGATGTTACCTGCAGGGTGCACCATTACATTGCCCAGGGCTGAAGACAATTGCTGCCTGTCTTCCAATGACATCCCTCTGACCAAACTGAGCAAATATGCTGGATTCAAAGCTGCTCTTGCTCCACTACTGGTGGCGAGAAGAGGTTGGACAGCTCTCCACTGCTCTGTCGTTGGCGTGGCGATAGACAGTTTCTGCCCCAAGTATGAACGCCCATTAAGCCCAAAGCCATGAGTGGCTGATTCCTCATTTTCATAAAGTATGAGGCATTCACCTTTGGAAACATCAGGATCTATAACTTCAACGACACGAGCATCCTTGCTGAAATCTTTAGCGATTTCCTCTTTATTTAGTGGGATTTTGAACCCACTGGCCCAAATGCTGTGTTCTACAGATGTCATGTTTTGGTTTTGTTTTCTTTGCCCAGCCCCACGTTGGGCGCCAATGTTACAGGAAATAATTCCAACTATCAATGTCAGAACACTTCAGTATCTTTATTCTTGGCTGGGTATAATTGGCACCTGCAATGACACAAGTACAGTACACTTACACCTGCTGTTCACGGTTTGAGAACTGCACGGGAAAATCCCAATGACTACCAACTACACAACCTGAACGTTGTGGTCGCCATTCACTTCCCTGACACCGCGTGCACATCACGTGTTACATAATACTTGATCTTAATACTTCAAATCTTGGACTAGATCAACTCAAAAACACCCAAACATTATCTTTATATTAATGATTGATGATGGTTAATTCCTAAGCATTGTATTTCTGCTCAATCCTATGATTTAAGGTCCAAATACAGAAATTACAAAATGAGGAGTGTGTACCCTCTTTTTACACTACTAATGCATTTCGCCATACATGTGTTGTTGTTGTTACTTTACGTGACTGGCATTATGGTCTGCCAAATGAACTAGAATTACTATCAAGAGCAATATTTGAGTGACAAAACTATTTGACTAACCTGCAATGACACAAGTACAGTACACTTACACCTGCAGTTCACGGTTTGAGAGCTGCACGGGAAAATCCCAATGACTACCAACTACACAACCTGAACGGTGTGGTCGCCATTCACTTCCCTGACACCGCGCGTACATGACCTCACAATGCTTCAAGACTTTGTAATTCATACTTATTATTTACAGAAATGTTCATAGTTATATTTTATATTTCATTCGAAATAGAACTGTTAACAGAAACTTGAAAAATAAAGGAAGTTCAAGGAAATAAATGCTGTCATTCAGATCAGTTTCACAGACAGAGTTAAGTCCCTTGGTATGCTGTCCACTGTACACAGGGGCTCGTACCCGGAATGTACCCCGTCACATTTATAACTTGGTGAGTTATTTAATAAAAATGGTCCTCGGTCAGCCGTATTGACCCTCGGCCTGCGGCCTCGTGCCAATACGGCAAACCTCGGCCTCATAACCGGGCCAATATGAAAACACTTGGTTAATAACATAATAGTATAATGTTTTAAATATGTTTTTCTGTTGTACACCGAGTTTTTTGGACACTTTCTGAAAGTGGTAATGTTTTGAAATTATCAGCATATGGATCCGAAAATGAAACTAAATCACGAAATATGAGATTGAGTTGAGGTGTTGTAAACTTTCCTTTCTGGAAATCAGCTCCACGACTATTTGCTGACGATATGACATTCGGCAGCTTTCTGAGAGCTCTCTTCCTCCGCCGGGGAAATAATAATCAAATAACTTCCAAATATCACCGAAATTCAGGATTCAGTCATCCTATAAGACGACAAGAAAACTGGCGATGATTGTTCAACCACTCATACGTACGATACCCTGTGCGCCTTTTTCTTTTGTCCGTTGATTTGTGTGGTTAGACACACAATTTTTCTTTCTTTCTTCATAGGTGATTCTTCATAGTGTGATACCCGTGTCCCCAATAGACAAGGACACGTCTGTACTGTTTATGGAGTTGTATGACTTCGCCCAGTGTGACTTTCTTCCTGTGTGTATCGGACCTAAATGACTGTGTGAAACGGACTCTTATCATCATGAATAGTGACAATAATTAATAAATACCTTATGTATATTTACTGATGTCATGGTGGTATAGCCCTATAAATAACCCGTGTAGTTTCTGGACGATTCAATCTCTCCTCGCCCGAGATCGCCATGTTGTGTCCCCGCTGTTTACTACGCGACCGTCGTCAAGGTCGCCTGGTGTACATTTATATTTTGCCAAGTTTTGCTGTTGGATATTTGATTATCGAGATATGAAGTAATTCATGTTATATTTCATGACGTTTTTATAGCTGTATTAGTAGTAATATATGTCTCTTTTTGCCTGTACCTGAGGAACTATTTTCTTGGTGCTGACCGCTTTGCACTTCGTGTCGAGTCGGCTTGGACAAGAAATTCTTTAGACCACTTGTCTATTTCACGTCAGTTTGGAGAATTTCCCAATGAAGTTAGTATAGTTAGTTCCTATTTTATTATCTACGATAATCATACTTATTAGATTAACACATGTTGTGGCTGTCAGGTGCATATTTGTCCCGATATAATTCATTATACATCATATCACGAGTGAATGTGTACGGCGCCAGCTAGATTCAATGGCCACTCAGTTGCCACTGCATATTTCGCCTCAGCTTTTATTATTGTGCATTTGTCATGTGAAGTTACTTATTAATTCTGAAAGTTTCAAGTATAAAGTTCCTAAAATAAGTGGTTTCAATATTACCTGTATAGTCATTTACTTATTATCAGTTGTTTTAGTGCAGAAGTTGGCTGTACAGGTCACGTGACCAGAGCATATAAATAGGGCAACACAATGGATATTTGCAAGATGGTAGCCAACTGTCGGAGCGTACGCACGTGTACTATAAGGTGTGTGCAGGTTGTTCCTATACTATAGATACTGATTTAATACAAAATAGGCCTGGATATAATAAAGTATGGAATAGCCCTCCTGTATATTACTGTACATGGAAAACAACTATACAGTGTATATGGATTTACCATATTAGGGTGCCATCTCCCACCACACTTGCAGCCCTGCCTGTATGTTATATCATTGTCAACTGATATGCCCTATTATACCTGTTATATGCTGATGAGTTGAATACAAGAAATGAGCCACGATACCCGAATTACCATCATGGGATTGTTATACAATTGTGAATAAAACCTGTTGAGTATTATTGATTTCATCTACAACCGAACTTGTGTGCTCTTCTTTACTGTGAACGGAATTATTCTGGAAAACGAAACAGGCGACCGCCGGATCTTACACTAGTGAGATACCCTTTTCAATATGCAATTTCTCTTATAAGAAACGATTCTTCCTCTGTAAGAAACGATGTTTTTTTCTTTGTGACCGGTTTTCCTAATGTTGTTTTTCAATAAAAATCGCAGATTGAAAAGAGGTAATTGTGCAACATTGCAACGATTTCTCAACATTTTTTCAGTCGTTACAATGTTGCACGAAAAAGTCACACAAGCTATCATTTGTAGGCTAAGGACGCGTTATCCCACAATATACTAAGGACGACTTGTATGTTGATGGTAATAGATTCGTGTTGTTCATAAATTCCACGTGGAAAGGTTTGATATCTTAGAATATGTGTTGTTTCACCTCTCAAGGATTGGGCGATGGCATGCAGCTTGTCCATTCTCTCCCTTGGCTTCCGCACGTCTCGCAAAAGTTTTCCCGTGTAATAAACGTTTGTTCACGTAATTTATACGGTCTTAGTAACTAAACAGGGGTGATCGTATTTACTACTAGTCAAATAGTATTATGGTATAGTTTTCGTTGTTTGTTGGTGTAGACAATTCATATTTTCTCGCCACAACCACTAATCAAATCTTTTGTAGAGTGGAGTAATTTCTTATATCGTTCAACTGGTCAAGTCCCATGAATGCGGCTTTGCCATTGGTCCAATGGAACTTCTGGTCACCTGTTTGAACAATAATTTCACAGATGTTCAGTTACTTAAATACTTACTTCCAAACCTCTTATACTCCCCTGAGTATGTCCTTTCCGTTCTATGATCACCTAAATGTGTGTGAATGGTGTCATTGGGGTGTTTATATGCCTTGTGCAAAGCACAAGAACGGAAACATTTTATCAACAATTTTTTCGGTCTCCTCGATTTTCAATCCATGCCATGTTTGTGTAATGCACATGTGTCAAAACTGGAAATGCAATGCAGAGTGCTATTGGAGAGAGTGATCACTCTCGCAGGACGCATCACTAAAGCAAAACTAAATCATGATTTGAGATTGCTTCGATGCTGTTGCGATGTAGATTGATATGCTGGCGAGTTTTTTTTTGGACAAGTTTTGAATTTAAAATGTTTTGGGAGATTGGAACGGCTGGAGGCTTTCATATGATTTGATGTTTTTTCGCGAGTCCAGTCAGATTGAGCTCGCTCCCGCATATTTTGTGATCTGGAATAGGTGGAGATGATGATCGTTTGAGACTTTGATTAACAGGATGAAGAATTACGATGATCAAATTATTAAAGTTTATCATAAATACATGATAAACCAATTTATTCTATTGCCTGAACCGAGGGGAGGTTTCGCATCGTCGACTTGTTAAGTTGCGTCACATTGACCGGTTATGTCCCTTAGTTACCGTCTTCCAACATCCGGGTATTCCTTTTCTGATATGCTGACCATCGGAGCAGATGACTTTCTGGAAGGAAATTGTGATCAGAAAATTCTGCGATAATCTGTGTATTTCTATGAATATGATTTTCAACATTACGGTCAGATGGTTGAGAAAATGTCATTAAATTTGCCAGTTAGATTGTATTGTGATACATACTAACTACTTTTAAATGATTTTTATGGAGACCGGGATCATCTGAATATTTCATAACTTGCCAATGAAAAGTTAAAGGGTATCGTGGAATAGCATTATACACCTTCCTTAACCTGACTTCAAGCCCAAGTGTATTATCAGGTACAGCCATATACGTCATGAACCTCATAGCCCAGATCTGCCCTACGCCCTGCATCAAATCCATATTTATCCGACATCGCACTCTCAAAACTAGTGTGTACTTAAAGCACACAAACTGTGAACAAAAACTGTGTACTTTTTGTACACAGTCACTGTGGTAAAATTTATCATGCACAGCTGTGAGTAAAATGTGCGCATTATATGTACTTTTTCTATACAAAAACAAAATGTGTTAAAGATGTACGGTACATACAATTGTGTACAAAATGTATACACATGAATGCGTACAAAATGGACAGATTAATGTACACAATATAATGCGAAATTATATTCCTTTACGGCTGCAATCAACCAGTTCTGGAAAGAACATGAACATGTACTGGAAGGACTAAATATGACTATATATTCAGCGTCCTCATGGGCGTCGCTACGATTTTTCAAGGGGGGAGGGGGTCGACTATCATAGCACTTTAGGCGAGGGTCCAGGGGCCGCCTAGACCCCGGAAGCTCCGGGGTCCTAGAACGCCGGAGATGCGTTCTAAGCGTTTTCACAGAATTAAATCTGAACATAATATATGCAGATTGGGGTTATATTATACAGCTCTGGGAGCTTAGATGGCCCGAGACGCATTCTGAGCGATTTCCAACAATTAAACTAACACATCATTTGGCAAATATCAGCATTATATTTTATTCTCTCGTCATCTTGAAAACACAATAATAATGCTTTGAGCCGATATACCTCGTAGGCTAACCCAGTGGCGTCGGAACGTAATTGAAAGTAGGGGGGCCACTATCACAGCCCAACAGGCGGGGGTCCAGGGGCCGGCCAGGCCCCGGAAGCCCCGGGGTCCTAGATTGCCGGAGATGCGTTCTGAACGTTTTTTCGGAAATAAAACTGATCATACTGCATGCACATTTATGATTCTATTTTCACGATTTTTTTCGCAATTATAAGCATGCATCGATATTGAAAACATCGCACCTCATGCCTGCATCCATTTGACGTTCTAGTTATATTTAAAACATACAAAACGATGACTTTTAGTTCTTGGGAGAGAAACCAATATGCCTGCAGATACGATTCATTCACACAAAGATAAAACATGGAAATCCTCACAGCTCAACAGGCGAGGGTCCATGGGCCGCTTAGGCCCCGGAAGCTCCGAAGTTCCAGATATCCAGAGAAGCGTTCTAAGCGTTTTCCCAGAAATAAATTCGAACATAATGTATGCAGATTTATGGTTCTATTTTCACGTATGTTTCGCATTTATAAGCACTCATCGATATTGAAAAAATCATACTTCATGCCTGAATCCATTTGACTTTCTAGTTATATTTAACACATAAAAAACACATAAAAAACGATGACCTTTACATCATGGAACATTAGAACCAATATGATAGCGATTCATTTACACAAAGCTAAAATGAGCGATCCTCACAGCCTGACAGGCGAGGGTCCAGGGGCCGCCTAGGCCCCGGAAGCTCCGGGGTCTCCGGTTGCCGGAGATGCGTTTTACCGTTTTCCCGGAAACAAATCTGAACACAATGTATATAGATTTATGGTTCTATTTTCACATTTGTTTCGCATAAACCCACATCGATATTGAAGAATATGCCGGACTCCATTTGACTTCCTGGTTTGACACAAACAAAACGGGCTTATAACACACCACTACACGTCCTGGCACTCTATCTGTAATATTTATGTGGGGACATGGTCAGTTAGGGATGCTGAAAAGGGAGTGGCCAAAAGATATTCGGGCCCCCCTAAATCAAAAATGATTGAAACTAAACATCATCATATCACTTTCCGATCCATATGTCATTTCATGACTGTGAACATTAAACTTTTGCTGAAAATATCACAATAATACTGTGTAGAATATCAAACTGTGTATCATGGACTATATCTCGTGGCCATGGTGGAATACTGACTAGAAAAATGAAACTAATATCACACATCAGTCTGGAAATTAAAACGTGGCCATGGTAAAATACTGACTAGAAAAAAAATTAAACTGATATATTTTCTGGAAATGAAATATCACGAATGTAGTATATCCTTCAGCAAAGCTTACATAAACAACATTCAGTTTATTACCCGTTTTGCACTTCGCAAACGGTAGACGAGGCTGCCGATGCTTCATTATCAAATCCACACGGATCGAGCAGAAGGTAAAAAACACACGAGTTAGTGTTAATGACTAATTGAATAGAAAATTCGTCTGCTTTATCCGTCGAGGGTTCCCCTGCTGTATCCGTCGAGGGTTCCCCTGCTGTATCCGTCGAGGGTTCCCCTGCTGTATCCGTCGAGGGTGGAGTCTCATGAACAGAGCGTACAGCTCTTTCATAATCCACTTTATGACCATAGTGTATGTTCAGGAGCGCCAACACGGAAAGTCGTGGTGAACCCATTGTTGAGCGAACTGACGCGTCACTACTGGAACGGAGCATGCTTACGTTTCTGGAGACGGACTTTTTTGTATTTTCTTTCTTTTCCCTTTTGCTTTTTTTGTTTTGTTTTTGTTTTCGTTTTCTCTGTTTTTGTTTTGTGTTTTTTATTTTTATTTTTTGCTTTTTCTTCTGTTTTTTTTTTTGGCGCGTCCAAGGGTGGGGGGTCGTTCGCACCTGACGACCCCCTCCCACCCCCCCTAGCGACGCCCCTGGTCCTTTCCATCATTTATGAACCTACACCCACATGACGTCGTAACGGCCACATGACGTCGTAATGTATGGACTGTGGATCAACATGGATAAAGAACCATTTGGTCTTCATCATGATTTGGAAATTCGATTTGAAAAGTGACGCTATAACATTGAAATATACTAAAAAATATACGCACAATAAGAATTGCAATAACACGAGAAGACTACGCAATTTTTGCAATGATGTAAATACACGATGTGTATATTAGATTGGAACGCCTGATAAGTGACAATTGAAAACTATTGATAAACAGCTGAAATACAAGTAGAGTAAACCAATTTGACTACTTCGATCATATTTTTGGGAGATGTTAATAGTTAAGAATCGATCTCACGACATGGTTGTCTATGTTATAATGTAGACAATGGTATATGCATCACGACATTGTCATTGTGCGAAATTGTCTGGTTCCAAAAGAAACGTCATGGGTTAGAAGTCGTTGGGTAGTAAATAGTTGAGTAAGAGGTGATATACTCCGATAATCTCTCTCGGTGGTGCTGCTTTGATCACAATAATGATTATGTGACGCGCCAGAAGACCAGGCACATGAGAGAATATTCCACGAGGAAATCATATGTATAGCTGACAGTTGGAAATGAACGGTCAACCAACCCCCTAGATCTGCACTGTGAGTCGAGCTGGCATCATATCATCGTATCAGGGAGCTGAGTATTATCGAATTTTTTTTTGCAGAGAAGCAAACTCGTGATCTTGTCGGTTAATGGCGCAGAACGTGTTTTTCGGTGAAAATATTGACGATTCACGCAAAGAAACAATAAACACAATGCATATTTCTTTTTCACTGACAAATGCGATGAGATATTGTTACATTTCGCAAAAAAATGCTGCATTAAATGGGGGAAAAAACCATTATTTTCTCAGATATGTGGGTTCTAAACGCAACAACCATTCGTATATATTAAACTTATTGTTCAAGAACTACGCACGCAAAACAAATCTATATGTTAAATTCAACATTATATCCAAACCTTATCGTATCTATATGTAACCATGTATTTATACATACCCACACCAACTAACCCAAACATTATTTGCATCACTAGGCCTCCACAACGTTGTTCAAACAGCAAGTATATATGTCAAATATTTGATTTGCACTGTGAAAATCTGATTACGGATAACATGATAATGAAAATCAAACAGTAATTGTTTCTACCATCTGTTTATGATATGTGGTAGTGGCCGCTGAGATCATGTTGAACCAGCGAAGATGGCCGGAGAATCCCGAAGACCCTCAGCCAATGAAAAGCCAGAAGGCTGAAAACGGGAGATCGGAGAGTCCGTGCCTATACTCGGCCCAGTCGACCATATCCAGCCGTACTAGACAGCGGTACGATATACAGCCGGAGGGATTTGCAAGATCTGATATACAGGTAAGCCTGCCGCATCTTCTCCCGGACCAGGTCCTACTTCAACTGGTGCCAAAGTAAACTAATACAAGCCTAATTTTGATTGCAAAATTAAATATAGCCTTGTTGGGCGAAATCTGAAACGCACGTGGTCTTGGCTGTTTGGCAACCTGACATTTTCTTTTCGGCCGCCATGTTGAATTTCGAATAATTTAGCGGAGAGCTTTCGGTTTTTGAAACCTCTAGACGGGTATATTGGCTTAATATTTCCGGTTTTATTAAAGCAAAACATACGGATATAAAGGATAAATTTAGCGGTTAGTGGGAATTGTGGATTTATTTGTAAATAATTAGGAAAATTTGACAGAATTTTTCGGGTTGATTCGAGTGAAGTCCGTGCAGGACAATTTTAGTTTCAATTTTCAAACTATGATATAGAAGGTAGAATAGTATATTATTGTTTGGGATAGGATAGAAAACGCCGGAATAAAACTCTGGATTAGGAGCAATTTCGGTGTCGCGTATTTGGTGGTATTGAACCTGATTATTTGGGGTTTATTTTTATATGAGTAAACCGGCTCACTTGATGTGAACAATTGGGAAACCTAGTCGGGTATTACAAGAGTAGTTTCCCTTGGTCTGGGAGTTGATTCGCCGGGCTTCCTGTTGTCCACTGAGTACGGCCTTTAATTCTAAATTAATTAGGTTATTTATTTATTTTCTTTTGTTCCTAATATTCGGTGGTTATTTTGTTTTCTAAATTTATAGTGCAGTTAGGGATTAGGAAAGTTTGAGTTAATATAAATATATAGGGCTGGCCTCAGTGGACCCCTCCGGTTGAAAATGGTCTTAAATTTTAATATGCTGGTTATATAGGCATTATTTGATTTTTATAATTTGAAGTATTGTGGTGTGAAATCATTTCACATATCATTTCATAACAAAACCTTCATCGATCATTGTGTGTTTATCATGTGTGTTGCTTTCTGTGTTGCGTGTTAATGTGTGTATGTATGCAAGGTTGTGTTTTTGTGATTTGATTGACAGTATAATAATTAGGATAGATTTCATCCCTCAATTAAATCCTTTATACAGTATAATCCACCTAAAGAGCCAACATTTAATCTTATTCTGATAATGCTAGTAGGCATAAATCATGTTTGAAGAATTGGCAAATACTGTTATAGTAATCAACCATTACCTTCATAGTAATAACCAGGGATTCTAATTCGAAACATTTGATTGTATTATATTGAATGAAATTTCTATTAAATAATTTTAAGGGGTTGAATAGATTGAAAATTATTTATATTATAATTCTAGTGGAATTATCTTGGAGATTAAAAGAGTAGTGTTCCCTGACTAAAACATCTTCAGGTTGTAAATTGGCTCGTTGGCTTAGTGATAGGTTTGTTTCTGACAAGGATCCTGTCGGATTCTGACTTTGGCTGGGCTGGGTGGTGCTTAGTTGGTTCGTCGTGATAAAGCTGAAATATTGTTGAAAGCGACGTTAAAAGCTATTCACTCACTCACTATTAACTCCTCGATTTAGTACAATTTAAAAATCAAATTATTTGATTCATCTTCAGTCGGTATTTTTTCAATTTGGATTGGTTAAGTGATTGGAGTGGACCGATTCATACTGGTTTTACTGGTAAGTGCCAGTTAGCGATATTAGTCCTCGGTCGGTATTTTCCAGTTTAAATTTTATAACTGATTGAGGTGAACTAATTCATACTGGTTCTACTGGTAAGTAAGTGCCAGCTAGTGACATTAGTCCGCGGTCGGTATTTTTCCAATTTGGATTGGTAAGTGATTGGAGTGAACCGATTCATACTGGTTTTACTGGTTGGTAAGTGCCAGTTAGCGACATTAGTCCGCAGTCGGTATTTTCCCCATTTGGACTGGTAAGTGATTGAGGTGAACCGATTCATACTGGTTTTGCTGGTTGGTAAGTGCCAGTTAGCGACATTAGTCCGCAGTCGGTATTTTTCCAATTTGGATTGATAACTGATTGAAGTGAACCGATTCATACTGGTTTTGCTGGTTGGTAAGTGCCAGTTAGCGACATTAGTCCGCAGTCGGTATTTTTCCAATTTGGATTGGTAAGTGATTAAAGTGAACCGATTCATTCTGGTTCGGCGGGTTGGTGAGTGCCAGTTAGTGATCAGTCCTCGGTCGGTATTTCCCAGTTTGCATTTGGTAACTGATTGAGGTGAACTGATGCATGCTGGTTCTACTAATTAGTAAGTGCCAGTTACTGATATCGGTCCTTGGTCGGTATTTCCCAGTTTGCATTTGGTAACTGATTGTGGCGTACTGGTTCTACTGGTTGGCAAATACCAGTTACGCAACATTGGTTTTTGTGTTTTTTTTTCTTTTTCATCGGTATTTTCCAAATTGTTTGGAGAGGGAAGTTAACTGACGCACGCTGGTTATACGGGTTGGTGAGTGCAGGTGGACATTGTTTATTTACTTATTTATTTATTTATTTATTTATTTATTTATTTATTTTTTTTTCTTCTCTTTCCCCCATCCCTATCATCGGTATTTGCCGACTTAAAGCGGATTAAGTCGGGCTGATACACGGTGGCGATACTAGTGGTGGATAGTGAATTAATGATTTGATTTCTGCAGTTGCCTGGTTGGTTAATGGTTGATATATTGATGGTTGGATAGGACCTTGACGGCTTCGGGTGATATAGAGGAGAATATTGGTTATAATTTCCGTTGGCTTGTCTGCTCACTTCGATTCTTGACATGGCAGATAGTGAGATAGGGCCATTGAATGTAGCAATAGCTACAAGTGAGGAATTGATTCAATTGGAAGGTATTGGTGCAGCTAGGGCTAATGCATTAGTAGCTCTCCAAAGACCAGATGAATTGATTCCATTTGAGGAATTTTTGCAAGCAACAAAGTTTACAAAGGAATATGCCTTTGAGTTGTTGTTGCATGAAACCATAACTGGGATAGAGATGCAGGGTAGTACACTCATGGAGTATCAATTAAAACTTCAAGAAAGTCATTTACGTGGATTGCAAAAGAAATTTGTGGAAAATCGTGTGTTCTTGGAGAGTCAATTGGCCACCAGGGACCACGAGATACAGAAAGTTATTAGTGATTTTTCTAGTAGGAATGATCAATGGGGAGAAGTCATTCAGCGCCTTCGGAATGAAGTAGAAACAGTAGTTGATCAGCATCAGGAATTGACTGATCGAGTAGGTGAAATAGAGGAAAAGGTTGATATTCAAGGGCGTCAATTGACCCAAGTGGATATTAAGGTTGAACAATTAGGTCAGCAAGTAAGCACTCAAGTAGGTGAACTAGGTCAGCAAGTAGATACTCGAGTAGGTCAAGTGGATGTCAAAATTGACCAAGTAGATACTCGAGTAGGTCAAGTGGATGTTAAAGTTGACCAAGTAAATACTCAAGTAAGTCAAGTGGATGGTAAAGTAGAACAAATGGGTTCCGATATAAGAATTGTCGTTGCATTATTAAGTAACCAACGTGGGGGAGCATCAGAGAGTTCATTACAGGTAACCTCTGTACAGACAAGGGACGCTCGTCAGGCGGAGCTAGCAGATAATGTTGACACACCTCAACAGTTAACTGAAAGGGGTAGGGAAGAGGTTCCAAATCGGTCGAATGCAGTTCCGGTTCCGCCATCGCCTGCACCAGTAAATACATTCCATGCTCGGTTGAACGCAGTTTCGGTTCAGTCGAGTGATCATGTTCAGGTGAATGTGCCACCTGCACCTGTGAATGCTCCACGTGCAGGAGTGGAATTAAATCCACTAAATAATACCTTTCCGGTCGGCGAGGTTGTTCAGCAAGAGCAAAGGCAGGAGCCGGCTCAGCAACATGCCGATGAGGGAATATTGGAGGATACCACTGTCCCTACGGCTGTGCTGGACAACTCCCAGACTAGATTTATGAATGGCCTTATGAGCGTAATGCCATCGACTAGTGTTTATGGTCATGGCAATCCCCCAGGTATTCGGGGACCAGTTCGTAATTCTGGGTTGCCAACTTCCGTTCATACGGGTCCAGCTCGAGGGACGGAGGTTGGTAGTCAAGAAGTCGGTACACAGGCCGTTCGATCAATAGGTGTGCATCGGAATGCAAGGACTTCGACTCCTGCTAGAGGTGATGCTGAGGCGGCCAGTAGGTATGCCTTACCTCCACCACTTAACCATAGGGGGGTGAGGTACGATTCTCAACCACAGCCCCCTGCGGTAATCAATAATAATGTAGTCCAAGCCCCTGTGCTGGCGGCAACGGATGATATACCATCAGGAGCAGAAGCTGATACTGATGATAGTGGATGTAATAGTGGCTCCGGTTACTCCCGTGCATCGAGATCTCCGAGGACTAGTAGGTCGACTAGGGGATATCGTAGGCGTAGCCGTAGCCCACATCTACCGAAGACCTTGGTGTTTTCTGGCGCAAAGGATACTTGGATTCCGTTTCGAATTAAATTCGAATTGGAATCCAAGATTAGGGCATGGGATAAGAAGAAAGCTCTCCGAAAACTTTTGGAGTGCATGCATGGGAAAGCCATCGAGTATTTCCATGTGCAATCCGAAAGAGACAAGGGAGACTTGGACAGATTAATGGAGAATTTAGAAAAGCGATACGGTATTCGCGAACCTCCGCAAGCAATAAGGCGGCGGTTGCAGGTTGAGGAACGGGGTCCTGATGATACACTCGAGGATTTTGCGGAAAAATGCAACTATTTGGCATTGAATGCCTATCCCGATGCTCCAGACAGTGTTATTCAAACTGTTTGTGTGGAGCATTTTTGCGAGGATGCCGGGAGCGACAGGCAGTTGCCTTCGCAATGGAGAAAGAGCCACAAACAATTCAAGAGGCTTTGAAGTATGTGACTCTGTCCTTGCACAATCACAAGTCATTGGCTGTGAAATCTGTTCGGGCTGTGGGCCTGGATCAGAATACAGAGCCTATGATATGGGCAACTGATACCGAGAAGCAGCTAAGTGAGGAGTTGAGGACAACTAAACACCTCAACAAAAGTAAGTTCCCCCCTAAACATTGGTTAATATTTTCTAAGATATTTATGCGATTGTAAGGAGATTTCTCACAGAGCATTAGTTTGACCAGTGCAACAATCAGTGAAAATGATTACCATGTAGGTGGTGCTTTGCCTGAATGATTATGAATTCAATGCAAGACGGTCGCATTTCAAAAATTGCAAAACAGATTATCAAAGACAGATTTTATTCAATCACGAACAAATCCTAACAGGTAGAGCAAAGACAGTGATATCCAATCACACAGTTTGACTAAAGCAACAATCGGGGGAAAAGACTGCCCTGTACGTGGTGCTATGCCTGAATGAGCATGCATTGAATGTAAGACAGTAGCATTTCCATAAATTTCAAAACAGATTATTAAAGACAGATTTTATTCAGTAACGAACAAATCCTAACCGGTAGAGCAAAAACAGTGATATCCAATCACACGATTTGACCAGAGCAACAATCGATGAAAAAGATTACCCTGTACGTGGTGCTATGCCTGAATGAGCATGCATTGAATGCAAGATGGTAGCATTTCCATAAATTGCAAAACAGATCATTAAAGACAGATCTTATTCAATAATGAACAAATCCTAACCGCTAAAGCAAAGACAGTCCTATCCAATCACACGGTTTGACCAAAGCAGCAATCGGTGAATATGATTACCGTGTTGGTGGTGCTTTGCCTTAACCCTGTCAGGCCTGGAGGGCCATTATGGCCCTCTCCTACCAAACTTTCTCTCCTATCTCCGGAGCGACAACAAAATGAAAGCAGACTTTTTAGTTGGTCATATTTGGGTCATTTTGAACGTAATTGCATACCCCCAGAACAGAGGACCATGAGTAAATCACTGGGACATTTGGGACCTGTCCAGGTCTAGGGCGCTACCGTATTCCCCCCCCCCTCCAATAGTTTTCTTACCTCTGGAGATTGGATGCTGAAACTTACCACAATACACCCTTGGGTCACGCTCTACCAGAACATGATGCAAACATTTGACGTCATTTTCAAAAAGGCATTTTTGGTCGATTTTTTTGGTCAGATTTTTCGAATTTTTTATTTATGTATATTCTTTGCAAAAACTGCATGATAAATTAGTAAATAATAGTCCGATGCGAAATAAAACCATTTTCACCCACTTTTCTGCGAGGAAAAGCAGAACATTTGAAGAAAAATGATGAAAATATCACTTTTTTGGTACATCACATGGCCGCTATCTTGGATTTACCCATGATCCTCCGTTCGGGGGGTATGCAAATATGTCCAAACTGACCCCAATATGACAAACGATTGTTGCTCTGGTCAAATCATGCGATCGGATATCACTGTTTTTGCTCTACCGGTTAGGATTTGTTCGTTACTGAATAAAATCTGTCTTTAATAATCTGTTTTGAAATTTATGAAAATGCTACTGTCTTACAGGCACATCTTATTTAGATCTCTACCTCTATAAAAATGAAGCGGGCATTCTCTCTCGTCGACTTTATGACAAAAGAGATGATTACAATTTCGACATCGTAAACTATCCCTTTCTGGACAGTAATATTCCAGTGGGACCTGCATATGGCGTATACATATCTCGCTTAGTAGCATTTGCTAGATCCTGTGTTAAATGTGATGATTTTAATCAACGTCACAAAACATTGTTGCAGAAACTTATAAAACAGGGCTATTCCACCAAGCGCCTCCACTCAAAGTTTCTCAAATTTGGCGATACATATCGCATGCTGATAGCAAAATACGAACGTAGCGTGCAAGATCTATGGCGCTACGTTTCGTAACTTGTGTCTAATTCCGCTTAACCCGGGGCTAGGGGCCGTATGAACCCATGTACTTCAAGATCCTCATGGTACTCATATGAACAGTCACAATCAAAGCGTGACTGAGATACATCATTTTTTAGATGACGACTCTATAACGAATATTATGGATTAAGAATACTGATCAGCGATACGGATTTGATATTTTTGGAACATCATGATGTCTTGCCGGCATCATTGAAAACTGTTGACCGCTTCTCACTTGCAGGAAACAAGCCTATGTTTATGTATACTTTTGTCTTTTTGAATTTGGTGCTAATACTGTTATATGGAAATGGAATAGGTCTTTGGATTATGGACGCGGATATTCTCTAATGGACGACGGCTGGATTATGAATGACGGACTAGACGCTTGTAATTCAATGCATGCTCATTCAGGCATAGCACCACCTACAGGGCAATCTTTTTCACCGATTGTTGCTCTAGTCAAACTGTGTGATTGAATAGCATTGTCTTTGCTCTACCTGTTAGGATTTGTTCGTGTTTGAATAACATCTGTCTTTGATAATCTGTTTTGCAATTTTTGAAATGCGACCGTCTTGCATTGAATTCATGTTCATTCAGGCATAGCACCACCTACATGGTAATAATTTTCACTGATTGTTGCACTGGTCAAACTAATGCTCTGTGAGAAATCTCGTTACAATCGCATAAATATCTTAGAAAATATTAACCAATGTTTAGGGGGGAACTTACTTTTGTTGAGGTGTTTATAAAGACCTTAATTGGGGAGTGCATCCAGGGGAAAGTGAAGGAGTCTCTCCAGAGTTCAAGGACCCCGACTGCTATTACCTGCTACACGTGCGGGAAAGTGGGCCACAAGAGTTCTCAGTGTGCACAGTCAACGAGAAACGCGAGATCTCAATTGCGGTGCTATAGCTGTGATGAGGTCGGTCACATAAGCCGTAATTGTCCAACCCGATACTCGCAGGGTCCTTTAAACGCTCAAGGGCTGGGAACGGTGGCCGGTTCTCAGCCCCAAGTGTAAGTCGCCGTGGCCAGAGGAAATGGAGAGGCTCTGTGACAGAGAGAGATGTTTCAGAGACTCCCGTTGTGGCGATCCGGGATATTGCTCTATCTCGTTCTCCTGGTTGGACTATGACCGTCCCAGTGCAAGTGGGTTCGACGCTAGTCACGGCAGTGGTTGATACAGCTGCACAGGCCACAGTGATGAGTTATGAATTATACTCTAAACTGGGGTTACAAGGATTGTCGTCATCTCCTGTTCGGTTAACTGGGGCGTTCCAGGGATCCTCTAGTATGGGAATGCTAGTTAGGCAGGTACCAATGTCAGTGCTAGATTTTCATTGTACCTGGGACGTCGTGGTTGCTCCATTGGTTGATGACCTTCTCTTAGGATTTGACTTTCTGTCTGCCAATAACTGTATCGTGGACTTCAATAAGAATGTCTTAGTTATTGGAGACAGAAAGGTGTCCGCGACCTTGAAGTGTCATGGGGAAGGGGAACCACTGTCAATTAGTAGGGTTACGCTGGCCGAAACGGTTACTGTTCCTCCGCTCACCTCCCAGTTGGTTCAGGGAGTGATGCATGGTTTCGCGCCAGTTGATTACGTCTTGGAGCCTGTGATTGACCAGTCAGTTATAATGGTGCCCAAGATGGCAATTCGGGGTGCTTCAAGGGTCCCGATTTGCCTGCGTAATCCCTCTACAAATGAGGTGACAATATCTAGTGGGGCATGGATCGGGACAACGCTGGAACTGGATGGGGTGTACAGCGACCCGAACACTGATACTGTTGCCAAACAAGGGGAGCCTAGTATCCGGCAAGTGAATAGCGCTCCTATGACAGATTCCCTACCAGAACATCTGGTACCCTTGTACAAGGCATCCTGTGAGGGATTAACCGAGGAACAGGCAGTGAAAGTGCAAGAGGTGGAGTATCAAGACCGGTTCTCCACAGGTGACCTAGATCTAGGTCATTTCACTGACACTGTACATCATATTGAGACCACGGATGCTCGTCCTATCCGTCAGCGCTTGAGACGGGCGCCTCGCGGATTTGAAGGGGAGGAGGGAAGACATCTGCAGGCGATGTTGGATGTAGGCGTCATCCAACCTTCCAAATCAGATTGGGCCTCTGCCCCAGTTTTGATCAGGAAGAAGGACGGGTCAGTGCGATATTGTATTGATTTTCGAGCCCTAAATAATATTACGGTAAAAGACGCCTTCCCATTGCCGTTAATTGATGACTGTTTGGATGCGCTAGATGGGGCCGAATATTTCTGCACGCTAGACCTGGCGGCGGGGTACTGGCAGATCTCGATCGACCCAGCGGATCGCCATAAGACCGCTTTCATCACCAAGTATGGGCTTTTCGAGCATGTCCGGATGGCATTCGGCCTTTGCAATGCTCCGGCCACTTTTCAACGAGCAATGCAGACTGTGCTTCGTGGCCTGACCTGGAAGGAAGTGCTCGCCTACCTGGATGATGTGGTGGTCGTGGGTCGGACTTTTGACCGAGTATTGGCGAACCTCCGTCTTGTATTACAGCGCTTCCGGGATCATAACCTCAAGCTGAAACCGAAGAAGTGCTCTTTGTTTCGGCGAGAGGTAGAATTTCTCGGAAAAACAGTCAGCAGGGCAGGAATTGCAGTTACAGACAGCAAAATCAGTGCCGTGCGTGCATGGCCGGTGCCTACAGACCGTACAGAACTCCAGGCATTTCTGGGGTTTGTAAACTATCATCGTGATTTTGTAGCCAATTTTGCGAAGATAGCGGGGTGCCTGTATGACTTGACGAAGCCCAAGGCTCATTTCAGCTGGGAGGGCCGACATCAACAGGCATTCGAGGGTCTTAAGGAGACCGTGATTGGGGCGCCTGTCTTGTCCATACCTACGGTGGATGATCCGTTCATTTTGGACACCGATGCTTCTGATACCGCGATAGGAGCAGAACTTGTGCAGGTACAGAGTGGTGTTGAGCGCACAATAGCGTACGCCAGTCGAAACCTGGCCCCAACGCAGCGCCGGTATTGTACGACCCGTAAAGAACTTCTAGCGGTCGTAACTTTTACCCGGACTTTTAGGCACTATTTGCTGGATAAGCCTTTTCTGATTCGTACGGACCACAATAGCTTGGTATGGCTGACCCGATTCCGCCAAATTGAAGGCCAGTTGGCTAGATGGCTGGAGGAACTCAGCCAGTACGACATGACCATTCAGCATAGAGCTGGGGTTGCTCATGGGAATGCCGATGGATTGTCACGCATCCCAGACTGCTTACCCGCATGTAACTGCTATGTGACGGGAAGCCAACCCGAATTCCTTCCTTGTGGGGGATGTAAGTTCTGTCTGAGAGCCCATAACCAGTGGAGTCGTTTCACAGAGGATGTGGATGATGTGATCCCTTTGGCCACCACTGGTACGGCAGCAATTGCGGTACGGGCTTTGTTCATCGATCTGGATGACCAGGCTGACCCAGATCCAGACCCTGGGTCGCTAGACGTCATCTCTGAATTGTTCTCCCCATCTGAAATGAGGGGAAAACAGTATAATGACTTACAGCTTCGTCCCGTGATTGATCATGTGGAAACCGGACAAACTCCATCAAGACTATTTATGAGCAGTCCAGTGACAAAGCATTTGTGGCTATGTCGTTCTTGCCTGAGACTGAAAGATGGAGTTTTGTACTATCAGTGGGACTATGGTGTGACTTCCAAGCTGAAGTTAGTAGTACCGTCAGAGCTACGTTCTGAAGTGTTGCGCTTAGTGCACGACACAAAGACTGGGGGTCATTTGGGCCGCGATAAGACGTTGGCTTTGACAAAACGTTCTTTCTTTTGGCCCAATTTGACTCGGGACGTAGAACTGTATGTTCGGACATGTGCTACTTGCAACATCAACAAGAAACCGAGAGTGAACCCTAAAGGGGCATTGGGCTCTTTCCATGCAGGAGCACCAATGGAGCGGGTCCATCTGGACATCTTGGGCCCGCTGGTGACTTCGGAAGGGGGAAATCGCTACATCTTAATGATGATTGACCAATTCACTAAATGGCTGGAGATTTGCCCCCTTCCTGAGCAATCGGCGGAAAGCGTCGCAAAGGCATTTCTTGAGGGGTTCATAGTGCGGTTTGGAGTACCGTTGCAGATGCATACCGATCAAGGCAGGAACTTTGTCGGTAACCTGTTCTCTGAATTTTGCAAGGTCTTTGAAGTCACGAAATCTCGTACTACCCCTTACCGCCCCTGTTCCAATGGTCAGGTGGAACGGTATAATCGTCTGTTGCTCCAGGTGATTCGTTGTTACTTGGAGAATAGGCAGATGGACTGGGATAAACACCTCCCATTAATCGGAATGGCTATTCGGTCTATGCCGAATCGCGATACTGGTTTCTCTCCCAACATGTTGATGTTGGGGCGGGAAGTCATTCTGCCAGTGGACATTCTATTGGGAGTAGCAGAGGTTAACATGCAAAAGTTCACGGGGGATGCTTACTTGGTAAACCTCTTGAAACATATGGAGGAAGTGCATCGCCTGGCCCGAGAACGGATTGGGGTTACTCAAAATAGACAAAAACGTACCTATGATCTGAAAATCCAATCCCGGACCTATGAGGTGGGAGACTTGGTTTATCGTAGGGACTTAGCCGTCAAAGTTGGACAGAGCAAGAAATTGCGACCGATCTTTGCGGGCCCCTTTGTCGTGAGTAAGGTGTTAGCCCCATGTCTGTACCGGGTGGAGAGCAGGAGGAAGTCCCATGTGTGGCATCATGTTTTACGTCAATGCCAGGACAGAGACATCCCTCTATGGGTACGACGGAGACGTCACGCTGTACTGAGTTTAGTTAGGGCATCCGACACGGGAAAGTCTGGATCAGGACAAGTACCAAGTTTAGAATCCGTAAAGCTTTCTTCGGGGGAAGTCACCCATGACACGGGAAAGTTTGGACAAGGACGAGTACCAGATTGGGTATCAGTGGAGTCTTCCCCTGAGGAGGGCATACAACCTGTACTGCATGCCCCTGGTGTTGAGGGGGATTCCGTTCCTCTCGGTTTGACAGATGAAGTTCCGGATTGGAACTTGGACTTATTGTTTGCGGAACCGCGAGAAGTTAAGAAACCGCGACCGACAAAAGTGCACGAAGATACCACTTCGGTTCTACCGATGATAGAGCCTCGTGTTACACGAGGGGGTCGGAAGGTTCGAAAACCCCAGTTTTTGTCAGCATATGACTGCTCCTAGATAAGGTCTAGGGTCATGTTAGAAGTTTCTTTGGTGCTGATGCTAGAGGAAAAGGATAATCATGCTATGCTATGTCAGAAGTGAGCAGACTCGTCCAAAAGGTCCTAGGTGCATCCTGGGTCACAAGTCACAATGTAATTTGGGAAGATGCATAATTAATAATGGAAAAAAAAAATTATGTGTAGCCTGCTTCCAGTGAAGAAGTGGAGTAGGTTAGAGGAATTAGGGCAAGTGAAGTTGTGATGTCTTGTTGTTGAGGTGCAAGATGTCATTGGTGATGTCATATTTGTCATATAGATTGTGATTGGTGACGTTATTGTTTGTGATGTCTTGTTGTTGTGCAAGATATGTCATTGGTGATGTCATATTTGTCATATAGATTGTGATTGGTGACGTTGTTTGTGATGTTGTATAGAAGTCATTGTCTTGGGCGCCCAAGTTGTTTGGTCTGTGTGGTTGGATGTCGGGTTTTGTCGGTGTGTAATTAGTTTGAGTTGCTTTTGATGTTGTGGTGTGAGACATTTTTGTTTTTTTTCTTTGATTTTCAGAAAAAAAAGGCCAATAATGTTCAGAGAAAGATTCACGATTAAATCGGGGAAGCAGGGGGGAAGGGGGGAGGAGAAAAGGGGGGAAATTTCGTCTGACGATGTCTGGTATAGCGCAGAATCGGTGGGTGGGGGGATACTACGGGGGATAGTACGGCTGGATCATGGGGGACGGGATTATCTAATTTGGGGATGGAGGGGGAATCAACGGGGGAAGAATTAAGTGGGGAAGAATGGACTGAGTGGGATCTGGCAAATTGGGGGGAAAAAATTGATTTATGTACCAGAATTAGAAGGGGCTGTGGGAGGTGTAGGAGTAGGTAGGGGGAGGGGAATATTTGGGGAATTAGAAGGGGCTGTGGGAGGGGTAGGAGTAGGTAGGGGGAGGGGAATATTTGGGGAATTAGAAGGGGCTGTGGGAGGGGTAGGAGTAGGTAGGGGGAGGGGAATATTTGGGGAATTAGAAGGGGCTGTGGGAGGGGTAGGCGTAAGCAGGGGTAGGGGAGTGACGGTGGAGCATTGGACGGGTCCGGGGTTTGGAGGGGAAAGCTGGCAGGCTGTGTACCCTCCATTTGCCTCGGATTCGGCAGTGTCTCCACCGGCGAGGGACACTGGGGACGCCCCTGGGAGTGAACCGAGTCCGGGATCGGGTGGGGAACGCTGGTTGGCAGTTAACCACCTGTCGACCCCGGGTTCGGTTGACTCCCAATCGGTGGCTCGGATTAATGCCATATTCCGAGAAGGGCACCAGTGTCCCTTGTGTACTTGGACCGGCACCCGCCCCAGGAGACATCTGGAGCGGAACCATTTTCCGTTTTGGATGTCCCCGGAGGTGGCGTGCTGGTCCTGTAAAGTTCATCAATCCAGCCTGTGTTTTACACTAAAACACGGGCTGGATCCAGGACATGGATCCATGGAGGAGTGGGCACTCACGGACACTCGGTGGTGGAACTGGGTGGCCCTCCTTCATGGATTCTTCCATACTTTGATGCCAATCCTGGGGGTCCGGACATACCCAGAATTATTGGGATATGTCCGGGCCCACAGGTTGTATCCAGATGACCCCCGTCTTCGTCCTGCACCCACCCGGCAGACAATCATGATGGGATTTGACCTGGCTTGCGGGACGGAGCCGGGAGAATATCTGTTGGGTCCCCCAACCTCGGTTGGTGCTCTGATGGACTGGCGGATACTGGCCAGGTTACTGGCCATCCTGCCAGTCCATCTGAGGGAGGAGTTCCGGACGCTGGAAAGGCCGATGGACTCCTCGGGCCTGGACAACCCCTTGTGGGTTGCTCAGGCTCATCCACCCCCGAGGCTGGTTGACTCCCATTGCCACTTGGATGTCGTCCTCGGTCGCCTCCACGGTAAATATACCTTAGAGGCCATCGGGGACGAAGTCGGAACAGTACATCTGTTGCGTACTCCAGTGGTAATGGAACATGTGGTGTGTAATCTTGTTTTCCCGGGGAGCTGGAAGTCGACATCTCTGACCGCGCTCCTCGGGGATCCAAGAGTACACGCCACATACGGACTGCACCCCCACCAGGCCAGCCGTCCTGTGGACCAGAAAACCAAGGATAAACTTCATCAATTTCTGCGGTCCCCAGGATGTGTTGGTCTTGGGGAGGTCGGTCTGGACTATGAGGACCATGTGTCTGCCGTGGAGCGCCGGTGTCAGGTTGATTTCCTGAGAGAAATCCTGCCATTGGCGCTCCCGCGAAACCTCCCGGTCGTCATTCATTGCCGGGAAAATACCCGGAGGAGTGGCTACCGGGATGGCGGAGGACAGACCATGGCCCTCGACGATCTACTGGGAATCTTGGGGGAGACGCTGCCGGCCACGCACCCGGTCCATGTGTACTGCTTCCTCGGGAGCCCTGCTGCCCTCGAGTCTTGGCTCAGGCGCTTCCCAAATGCGGTATTTGGGGTGAGCGCCCGGGCCTTGAACTGCGAGGACACCGGGGCTGCTGTTCAGGGCTTGCCTATGGACCGGTTGCTGGTCGAGTCTGATGCGCCATATCAGTCTCCTCAGGGATTCCCGCAGATCAACACCCCCTGGGGTGTGTGGCTCGTTATTCAATGGGTGGCCGGGGTAAAAAATCTGCCACCCCGGCTGGTCGCGGAGATAACCCGGAGGAACGCCTGCCGATTCTACCATCTTTCGGCATAGGGCGTTGCGCCGGGTGGTCTCCGGAAGACGGGCTTCACACTCCAGGGGAAAAACAGAATTGGGATGGGTCTTGAGATGGGGGTCCTGGGTGGGGGGATGCTGGTAGGCGGTCTTCCCTCTGGGGCCTCGCATCTATTTCTCGGCACTCATCCCAGGGGAAAATAGATGGGGAGGGGGGGGGGTGATTATTTTTTATCTTTTATTTTTTTTGGAGAATGGGGCTT
>JAVTVY010004417.1:0-41273 GCA_036873755.1 Hanleya hanleyi
ACTATTGATAACTGGACTATTGCTAACTGGACTACTATTGATAACTGGACTATTGCTAACTGGACTATACTATTGATAACTGGACTGTTGATAACTGGACTATACTATTGATAACTAGCCTATTGATAACTGGACTATACTATTGATAACTGGACTATTGATAACTGGACTATTGATAACTGGACTATACTATTGACA
This sequence comes from Hanleya hanleyi, assembly GCA_036873755.1. Lineage (NCBI taxonomy): Eukaryota > Metazoa > Mollusca > Polyplacophora > Lepidopleurida > Hanleyidae > Hanleya > Hanleya hanleyi. Next base: position 199 of record JAVTVY010004417.1, read on the forward strand.
ACTTGACTTTTGATAACTGGACTATACTATTGATAACTGGACTATTGATAACTGGACTATACTATTGATAACTGGACTATACTATTGATAGCTGGACTATTGATAACTGGACTATACTATTGATAACTGGACTATACTATTGATAACTGGACTATTGATAACTGACCTATTGATAACTGGACTATTGATACTTGAACTATTGATAACTAGACTATACCATTGATAACTGGACTATACTATTGATAACTGGACTATACTATTGATAACTGGACTATTGATAACTGGACTATACCACTGATAACTGGACTATACTATTGATAACTGGACTATTGATAACTGGACTATACTATTGATAACTGGACTATTGCTAACTGGACTATACTATTGATAACTGGACTATTGATAACTGGACTACAATTGATAACTGGACTATTGCTAACTGGACTATACTATTGATAACTGGACTATTGATAACTGGACTATACTAATGATAACTGGACTATACTACTGATAACTGGACTACTATTGATAACTGGACTATACTATTGACAACTGGACTATACCACTGATAACTGGACTATACTATTGATAACTGGACTATACTATGGATAACTGGACTATTGCTAACGGGACTGTACTATTGATAACAACTATTGATAACTGGACTACTATTGATAACTGGACTATTGCTAACTGGACTATACTATTGATAACTGGACTATTGATAACTGGACTATACTATTGATAACTGGACTATTGATAACTGGACTATACTACTGATAACTGGACTACTATTGATAACTGGACTATACTATTGATAACTGGACTATTGCTAACTGGACTATACTATTGATAACTGGACTATACTATTGATAACTGGACTATACTATTGATAACTGGACTATTGATAACTGGACTATACTATAACTGGACTACTATTGATAACTGGACTACTATTGCTAACTGGACTATACTATTGATAACCGGACTATTGATAACTGGACTATACTATTGATAACTGGGCTATTGATAACTGGACTATACTATTGATAACTTGACTATTGATAACTGCACTATACTATTGATAACTGGACTATACTATTGATAACTTGACTATTGATAACTGCACTATACTATTGATAACTGGACGATACTATTGATAACTGGACTATTGATAACTGGACTTACTACTGATAACTGTACTATACTATTGATAACTTGACTATTGATAACTGGACTATACTATTGATAACTGGACTATTGATAACTGGACTATACTATTGATAACTGGACTATTGATAACTGGACAATTGATAACTGGACTATACTATTGATAACTGGACTATTGATAACTACACTATTGATAGATGGACTATACTATTGATAACTGGGCTATACTATTGATAACTGGACTATATTATTGATAACTGGACTATACTATTGATAACTGGGCTATACTATTGATATCTGGACTATACTCTTGATAACTGGACTATACTATTGATAACTGGACTATTGATAACTGGACTATACTATTGATAACTGGACTATTGATAACTGGACCATTGATACCTTGGACTATACTATTGATAACTGGACTATACTATTGATAACTGGACTATTGATAACTGGACTATACTATTGATAACTGGACTATTGATAACTGGACCATTGATAACTGGACTATTGATCACTGGACTATTGATAACTGGACTATTGATAACTGAACTATACTATTGATAACTGGACTATTGACAACTGGACTATACTATTGATAACTGGACTATTGACAACTGGACTATTGATCACTGGACTATTGATAACTGGACTATTGATAACTGGACTATACTATTGATAACTGGACTATTGATAACTGGACTATTGATAACTGGACTATTGATAACTGGACTATACTATTGATAACTGGACTATTGATAACTGGACTATACTATTGATAACTGGACTAAATTGATAACTGGACTATTGATAACTGGACTATACTATTGATAACTGGACTATTGATAACTGGCCTATACTATTGATAACTGGACTATTGATAACTGGACTATTGATAACTGGACTAATGATAACTGGACTATACTATTGATAACTGGACTATACTATTGATAACTGGACTAAATTGATAACTGGACTATTGATAACTGGACTATAGTATTGATAACTGGACTATTGATAACTGGACTATTGATAACTGGGCTAATGATAACTGGACTATACTATTGATAACTGGACTATTGATAACTGGATTATACTATTGGCAACTGGACTAAATTGATAACTGGACTAATGATAACTGGACTATACTATTGATAACTGGACTAATGATAACTGCACTATACTATTGATAACTGGACTATACTATTGATAACTGGACTAAATTGATAACTGGGCTAATGATAACTGGACTATGCTATTGATAACTGGACTATTGATAACTGGACTATACTATTGATAACTGGACTATTGATAACTGGACTATTGATAACTGGACTATACTATTGATAACTGGACTAAATTGATAACTGGACTATTGATAACTGGACTATTGATAACTGGACTATTGATAACTGGACTCTGATAACTGGGCTATACTATTGATACCTGACTACTGATAACTGGACTATACTATTGATAACTGGATTATTTTTGACCTGAAGTTGCCAAAATTATGCGCAAGAATGATGGTTCTTTCTTGGAATTGTAGGATAATTTGCTACATATCATATTCACACCAGTTATCAATAGATAATAAAAGAAAGCTAAATGCTAGGGATACAGGAGGGCGAAAGAATGAAAGAACCGTTGGCAAAGTAAGTCTCAATGCACCTGTCGATGCTCTTGGCGCAGCTGTGTTTCTTAAAGGGTTAACTTGGCCATTGTGCAAAGACCGGATTATTTCTGTTATTACATTGGGACAAATACGACTTTCCATGCGCCACCAATATTCACCGAGACCCAAGCCCAATGACAATGTGAATATTGGTTTTCTCTGTTCTATACACATTCGTGCTCACTGAAATATAATCTCGCAGATATTATACGGAAAGATCCACGAAGTGCGAGTTAAACTATTTACGGTCGTAAAGTGAAACTATGTCGTGTATATAATATTTGATAATAATATGCAACCTATTTCACATCCAGTCCAAGTGCAAACACATTCTGATTCTACCTTACATGTACGTTACCTTCATGCAACTTCAGCCGAGAATGGGAAAGATATGAGGCAAATGAATGAATATACAATTCAAAAACCTAACATTTATCCATTTGTCCCTACCAACGCCACGCCCATTATCGTGCCTACCAACGCCACGCCCATTATCGTCCATACCAACGCCATGCACATCATCCTTCAATGGTTCAGTTGGCCGCATAAGGTCTAGAAGACTACAACTATCAAACATTATAACCCATTGATGCTCATTAACGGAATAGGAGAGATTGGTGTACAGTGAGACAAGCCATCTAATTCCCATGTGAAGTACAGGAATCTCAATTACATTATTATCAGCAAAAATCTACCACCTTCATAAAAACCTATGTTGATTTCAAGTAAAAATGTCAGTGGTAAAAAAGTAGGGACAAAAACATGTCTTTGATCAATCCAAGTAAATGTTCGAGGCTGAAGATGATTTTTTTGTTATATCATGGTTTCTGCGGTGCTTCATTAATGTTTCGATACTATTGATAGATGATGAACAAAGGTACAATTTAATGGTATCGATTTATTATTGATTTAATTTCATCCTAAAATGTTATTAAAATTCATTATTTTGTTTCCTAGATAGTACTAATTAACTATTATTATTATTTCCTCCTGGTGGAGAGCATATGGATTTGGTGAGTTTTACTAACATTTCAAAGTTGAATACACTTAGCCAGCGCTGTTGAATCTTCTAAACACCTATAAAACATAACAGTTTATACCCGATTTGTTTGTTTTTTTGGGTTTTTTTTTGCATCGTCCCACTGCACCCCAGTGGGGCAAACTGGGACACTTATTTTGACTTTTTTAAAAAAGTAGTTCCAGAGAATAGTATAACAAATATTTCACAATTTCTTGTAAGATTATGTCATAATAAATATCAGTTATACATTTGTAACTAGAGCATAAAAGGCTACTCAACAGGACAATAATAGCAGACTTTTACAAAAGGTGAAAACTGTCCCACTGTCTCCAATCTCCCCTACCCAAATGGACACTTGAACTTGAGGATATACATGTGATAGAGGTGTTTACAAAGAGTATTTTGGTACAAATGTAATGCATTTAGCAATAATGAGATAGGCAAATGATAACATTTTTTTTCTATGATACTTTGGATCCTATTCAGGAAAATAAGAATATAGCTTCAGAAAAATAGTTAACAGCTGAGCCAGTAATCAAGCGTTGTACTTCAGATACTTGTTAGTGAATATACACAGTGTGTATCTTTGTTACTGCATATACAGCAATTAAAAGTACGTAGCCCGTTGAATTTCAAAAATACACACGTTGGTAAGCTGTTGCTGGTAGCCTAGCATTTCTGAAAATGTCAGTAGAATTTTATGAAGAATAACGATTATAGTGTGCATATTGCTATCATTTATGAATATGAGAAGTCTTAATAAGATAGACAAACAGATGGGTTAACAAACTCCCCTCTATAAATATTCCAACATAAAGCTACCTCAATAACTTGGTTTCACTTGGCGAAATATCTTTAACTAAATGTATCAGCAAGCCTATAGTATAGTTACATGAGCTAAACAACAATACTAGCCTTAGTTTTGAGCACTTTCTTCTCCTAAAATAAAACTAGGCCATTGAGGTTCCCCTTTATCACTGATTATTGCCAATACATGTAACTGATATTGTAAATATTTACCCCTGTTCGTCGAACCTTTTCGGATGTACAGCCATTACTCTCTGTAGTCTGAACAGTGAGTCTGCAATCTTTCAAAATCACATGACATTCCTTGAGCTGGAATTCTTCTTGAATCCGCTGATAGTCTGACGAATCCACCAGCTTTGTAGATTTTACGGCACCTCCTGCGCGCCCAGTTGAAGAGGGTGCCATCGAAAAGATATAGTTGTGAGGAGAATCGTTGCCGCTAGAGGCAATTACTTTGTCGCTAGCTTTCTCCCCCAATGCATGGTCAATACTAACCGTACCCTCAGCCAGGACTGGTGTATGCTCTTCAAAACCAACACGGACATCGTTGATTTCACTGGATTCAAGTTCACTTCCTGTCGAAATTTCATGATGGACTTCAGCTTGTTCAGTAATATCAGCTTGGATCTTCGACATAGCCTCGTCGCTCGAGCCAGTCACCTCGCGAATAATCTGTTCATTCTCACTCACGATATTGATATTGGAATTGACCATTTCTTGGTCGTACTTGCTTCTATCGCCTGATACATCAAACTCGGGTAGTAAATAAGGCATTTCCTTTTCGAGAGGATCAATGTCCATTAAACATTCAGACCCAGACACCGTAGATATCTGAAGACGGCTTGATTCAGCTAATTGCGATCCTAGTTCAGAATTAGGGTGTATGTTTGGCTCACAGATGAGGCTCGGTGGAGTATTTTCTGGAATGTCTGCTTCACCATGTTCATGAATGAGGAGTTCCGTGACTCTCTCCATTGCAATAGACTAGTACATGTATTGACTAAACTAGGTCAGATGAGATTTCAGGTTTATCCGGTTTGATATCCAGTGGCTTTTGACACAGATACTTGACACACCCACTCAGATGAGTTACACGATGCCTGCTGAAAGAGAAAGAAAAACACACATTTTAGCATCCTGTCCCAGGGTGCAATGTACTTTAGGCGGAATTGAACGCGGATCAATCAACGTCAGATTAGGAAATATTGATCCAAAATACCTCGACTCGCCACAACAAGGTTAAGGATAGTTCCCATGGCCCAAAATCAAGTAGCCCACGCCATGAAACCACGTGACTTGACTGAATGCACTTAAGCGTGATCATTTGCGTACACTTCGCCATCCATAAGATGGCTTGCGAATCGTGTGTCTCCATTATCGTGGAGCGATATCCGGTACTTTACCGGATTCTGTTCGGCCGTCATCCGGCGGAGAGCAGACTCGAGAAATCTGGTAAATTACAAGTTTTCATACCACTTTGGAAACCGATATTGCCTGGGCTTACAAAATATATAAGAATGAATAACTTTCGTATCGTCCAAGAGGTGTGGTAGATCTGTAATTTTGAACAAGTTGGACATCACATGATTCGAAAATGGCGAGTTACGTTGGGGTTACGTCGGTAGACTTTAGCTGATTGGCTGACGAAGTCACGTGGTATTGATTTCTGGAAATTCCCTCTTTCATTTGCCGAAAGTAGGCTGAACATGGATACACACGATCCCAGGGTCAGTCTTACCGCGTATAGATGACCGAAATGGTTACAGGTTGAAGCGTGATTACGTCTAATTAGGATGCAAATTTGCGCTAATTAGCGTTAAATCAGTATTACTGGTTACGGGTTAGGTTTAGAGTTTTGGGGTCAGGGTTAGGTATATAAAAAAAAATCCAACGGTTGCTTTCAGCTGCTTCCGTGGCTCAGGGGTAAGATGCCTGACTATGGAGCAAAGATACTTCATATATAGATCAAAATGTAAATGAAACTCTCTATCTAACAACTTTTAAAGTCTACTTGAAGCAAAATATTGATGTTTTACAGAAATCCAAAATCTCCAAGTATAAACTGATAACTGAAAATATAGGCGTAAATATATAGCATCTGCGATATGATTTCAGTCATTTTACATACATGTACTACATTGTTACAACATATCTTTGTGGTCCTAGTTTATCGGAGTTAGTAACCGCAAAGCCTATGTATTTCATATGTAACCGAGTCGGAGTTGATAGATACCAGTATGTATTTTTCAGTAGCCTATGTAATTTTCATTAGCCTACGTCCATCATTGAAATACCTATGTCACTGTGTTAAGTACAATGCTGCTGTTGCCATGCACCCATAGTATGCATGATGCCCTGTCATATATGGTGGTTAACATCTGATAGTAATAAGCCCCACTCCCCAGGGATCCTGGACCTTGGGAGTGTTAAGTGTAACAGGAATACAGAATAAAGTAAAAAAAACGAAAGCCAAAAAAAAAAAAAAAAAAAAAAAAAATGGAAAAAAAAAAAGAAAAAAGAAAAGAATGGCGGGTTCGATCCCCATCGGTGCCAGTTCGTTATTTTCGGACAGGTTTTTTCTAGCTCGTGAATTGTTGCACGGGTAAATAGAGTGCCCCAACAACATGTGGAAATTGCTGGGAAAATTCAACAAATAACAGGCCACTTGATTGTGGGCCATGGGAACTATCCTCGACCCCACAACAAACTGTGGTTACATACAAAGCTCGGACTATATGACTGAGGACTTGATACGGACTTGAGTAGCCATGACTTCATATCTCTTCGCTGGATGTGGTAAAATCATCTCACACGGCAGGTGTGTGGGTTCTGATCACCTCGTATTTTTGGAAACTGTTGGGGGTCTGATATATCAAGGTCAGTTCCAAGTGTGAACGTAGAATTTCGCTATAGTACAGGTAGCTGATTTTATTTGCCACAGAAGTGAACCAAATTGGCGATGGGAATCTTCAATGATCAGCATTACATGAATTATAGCAACTTTCTCACAAAATTAAATCAATTTAACCTGGAAAAACAACTCCTGCCAAGGAAAAGGCCCAACATTGTACGCTGACGTGAACCCACGTCTTTCTATAGCCTTGGAGAGAAAGAGACCGTGTTAAAATTCTTAAAATGACATAACCGAGATTTTGAATTATGTGACGGAATTATATTTTAGTTGCAGATTTCGTGGAATTCATGATATGTGAGTCAGTCCAAAAAAAATCATCTGACAAAACAGGATTTAGCCAACTTACGTAAAGTAATTGCGAGAAAATTTGTAAAATCGCTATCGTACCGTACCTGTAGTGACAACTGTAGGCGGAATTGAACGCGGATCAATAGGAAATATTGATCCAAAATACCTCGACTCGCCACAACAAACTGTGGTTACATACAAATCTCGGACTATACGCTGATATGACTGAGGACTTAATACGGACTTGAGTAGCCATGACTTCATATCTCTTCACTGGATGTGCTAAAATCGTCTCACACGGCAGTTGTGTAGGTTCTGATCACCTCGTATTTTTGAAAACTGTTGGGGGTCTGATATATCAAGGCCAGTTCCAAGTGTGAACGTAGAAATTCGCTATAGTACGGGTAGCTGCTTTTATTTGCCACAGAAGCGAACCAAATTGGCGATGGGAATCTTCAATGATCAGCATTGAATTATAGCAAATTTCTCACAAAATTAAATCAATTTAACCTGGAAAAACAACTCCTGCCAAGGAAAAGACCCAACACTGTACGCTGGCGTGAACCCACGTCTTTCTATAGCCTTGGAGAGAAAGAGACCGTCTTAAAATTCAAGGATTTCTGTTTTCTAGTATAGAGCCTATCAGATTAAAATTTATAATCTGACTATATGTTGTCTTCTGTGCATCCAAATTCAAGAAATAACTATTATTATGTTATGGACTCATCTATTCAGCGGGTGTGTAGGTTCTGATCACCTCGGATTTTGAAAATTGTAGGGGTCTGATATATCAAGGTCAGTTCAAAGGGTGAACGTAGAAATTCGCTACAATACAGGTAGCTGATTTTATTCCACAAAAGCGAACCAAAAGCGAAATGGACCCCCACTTCCTACCAAACTTCCTGCGCTATCTCCAGAACGGCAAAAATTGGCGAGCTGAAACTCCGTGACTTTATATTTTATCATATTGGGGTCACTTTTGAGCCTATTAGCATAACCCCCCGAGCAGAGGATCATAGGTAAATTCAAAATGGCGGCCACGTGGGGTACCAGAAAAGTGAAGTTTTTGTCATTTTTCTTCAAAATTTCCGAAATTTCCGAAAAGTGGGCAAAAACTATTTTATTTCACATCACATTAATATTTACTAATCTATCATGCATTTTTTGCGGAGAAATTGCATAAATAAAAAATTCGGAAAATCCGACCGAAACAAAATCGACAAAAAATGCCGTTTTTGAAAATGACGTCACTGTGACGTCATCAAAGCGGCCATCTTGGAATTTTTACATTTTCTGGTAGAGCTTGACCCAGGGGTATAGTGTGGTAAGTTTCAGCCCACTAGCTCAAGGGGTAAGAAAAATATTTAGGGGGGGGGTGGCATTTCGGTCCCCCCCCCCCCGGCAGGCCAGCATACGTCCCAAAAAGCCCAGGCCAGATAGGGTTAAAGGCGTAGTAAACTCTCTGGGCCGAAGGTCAATGCCGCTGTAGTTCCGGAAATGGTCACTTGGTCGTGACCTTTGGTATTCCTCCGCCATGACGCGGTCATTTCCGGCGGGGATACGCAGGTGATAAGCCTCCGCGGACAGAAAAGAGTGCCCTGCCACCCTCATTTGAATTGGCTTTCCAGTCACGTCAATATTGAAGTACGCGCAAGTCGCTTCATCTGAATCACCGGGAATGTCCGGTAACCTCTGCGACTGTCGAGTTGACTTTCGAGTTCAGACCTACCTTGCTCCAGCAACGTCAATGTTATAGCAATAAATAGCCAATGCAGCGAGAAAAGGGGATTCCTCCTGCATAGCAATACATAGCTTATGCAGCGAGAGAAGGGGAATCCCCATGACACTGGTTGGGTTTCGAACCAGCAGTCCACGCACCAAAAGCTGGCACGTTGTTGTCACGACCAACAGTCCGTATATAATAGGCGAGCGGCGATTTGCAAAAACTGCATCCCGGTACACACGGCAATATCCTAGGCCATTTGAAAGCTTATTTTATCATCTTTTTGTTTAGACCGGATGTGATCTTGAAATATATTGCCGTAACGTGAAAAATCCCTTCAAACAAACCAATATCAAGTCTCATCGTCACGTAAAAAGAAAGGGGTGGGTTTGCTTCAGTGTCAATAACTTTATCTATTTCACACCAATGCACAGCAATGAAGTAGAAATTTTCTCTCAATTAAACGGAGACTCGATTGATAACAGTTATGTTATGCGATCTTGAATCATAACGTCACTCGGATGTCATCTCCAAATTCCCAATGAAATATTCTCTAAATACACAATTATGATTTTTTTTTACTAAGTTATTCAATGTAATGAAATTCACATAAGTGTCTCAAGATATCCGTCCGCTAATGTGTATCTTTGCCTGAAAAGTAAGGCTATATAAGTTTTCTCACTATCAGAGAGAATAGAATATGGGGACAGGAAGTTTACTAAGCGTTTACCTAAGATTGTCAAATATCTGACTTCAGCAATACTTAGCAAAAATGTTTTATGAATTAATGTGTATACTTCAATTATTTTCTTTTTTATCTCTTGTTAATTTTAAAGCAATATCAAAGGTTATCTTGCTTATCGTTGGCGTGGGGGTCATCTCATAATTACTACTGCAATGTACATGTTTTCACACATTATGTTCTTGGTAATGTACCACATTTTAATAAAATTTGTGGATACAACTGTTCTATAAATTACTCTGTACATGTCACTGATTTTTCATCTCTTGGAGATTTCACAACTATTTGGGGGTCATCTCAAAATTACTATTAAATTGTCACATTCAGAGTACGCTCTTTGAAACATACTTGAAGGTTTTGATATCATACAAGAAAATGCCCATAAATATACCCACTCTCCAGGTATATTCCAGGTACTCGTATACCTCAAAGTGGTTGTTTCGGATATTTTGGGGAGTTTTCTGTATATCCCAAGCATACCTCTCAACAGGGGCCTAGCCAAATCATCAATACAATTAATATTCATGATATATAATCTCCAATATTATGATCTCGATTATTCTGTGCTTCGCATATATGTGCTTCTGTACAGTGTTATTACGGTTTATTATTGGTGTCAGAGCAGAATTATCGATTCTAGTGATATTTCTGCTGTAGCTCTGTTTAGTAGAGCTGTTATTTCTAATATCTTCGTTGTTTCCCAGATCTGTAATGTTCATGTTCTGTGCAGAAATATTACTATTTTTATCAAAGGTGTGACGATCGAATTCTCGCTTCTGGAGTTCTGTAGGTACATGTATTGAAAAATATCAATCTTAGATAGAGATTTATCTGCTTTGACCTATTTCATGTGTATACTGTTTCTTTTAATTTCTTCCGGTTTCCAAGGTCGATAAGGTGCGTGTTTTGTAGAGTATTATTACTGTCTTTTATCAAAGGTCTCGAGACAGAGTTCTCGCTTCTGGGGTTCTGTAGGTATTGAAAAAATATCAAACTCATTTCGAGTTTTATCTGCTTTGACACATTCCATAAGTATTCAGCGCTGTTTCATCGAATGACTCCAGCAGTTACCAAGGTCCGCAAGGCCCAAATTCTGTTTATTATTATTACTGCTTTATCATAGGTGTCAGGACAGAATTCTTGCTTCTGGAGTTCTGTAGATATTGAAAAATACCAATCTCAATGCAAGTTTTTGTGTTTGACACATTTCATATGCACGCTGCTTAACAGCGCTGTTTCTGTGAGAAGTGAGAAGAACACACCCACATTCCTGGCGTGTTGCAACCTTGAATACGGATTCCACCTACGACTGGCCAGATGCTCACAAGATTGTATTCGTGTCTTTCGTATAAAGATTCTGGTATGATCCGAGACATACATTAGAATAATACTGCTGAGATCCAGGCTGTAACACCGGATAATAAAATAAGAATTCCTAGCTCCAGTTAACGACGGACCCCCAGTACAGAAGAGAGACAACAATAATGACGCTTATCTTCATTATAAGAAATAGCGCTGTTGAAGAATACACATGAAGTGCGTAAATCAGATCAATCTCGAACTGAGATTGGCATTTTACCTACAGAAGATTTTCATGAGCGAAAATTCTGTCCTGACACCTTTGATAAAAACAGTAATGATACTGTCCAGAACTTGGACCGCATGAACCTTGGAAACTGCGGAACATATTAAAAGAAACAGTGCTTTTAAACAGAGTGCTTCTGTACAGTGTTATTACGGTTTATTAATGGTGTCAGAGCAGAATTATCGATTCTAGTGATATTTCTGCTGTAGCTGTTTACACAAACAGAGTACACAATACATGTTTTGTACAGAAAAATCTCGAATTGAGATTGGTATTTTCCAATAAACAATGAACTCCAGAGAATACTGTCCTAAAACCTTTGGTAAAACAGTAATAATAATGAACAGAACTTGGACCTTGGGAACTGCGGAAGGCATTAAAAGAAACGGCGTACACATGAATCGGTTCAAACAGACAAATCTCGAACCTACACAACCCCAGAAGCGAGAATTCTGTCCTGACACCTCTGATAATAAAGCAGGAATAACTCTGTACAAAACTTGGGCCTTGTGTATAGCTTGAAAACTACAAAAGACAATAGAAGAAATAGCGCTGGTAAACAGTGTACACATGAAATGTATCAAATCAGATAAATCTCCGAGATTGGTATGTTTCAATACCTACAGCAGAAATATATCTAGGAGCGATAATTTTGACCTGACACCATGTCCGAAAGACAGAACAAGCGAGATCATAATATTGGAGATTATATATCATAAATATTAATAGGGCAGCCCGGGGAAGGAACTCTCTAACGACAAAAGGCGCGAAATGACGCCATGACCCATGTGACATCACGCCGAATTTAGGCAACGAACCATCCCTTAACATGAAAATGCTGTATTATTTTATTCACGAAGTTTTACATGCGATGATTTGCGCTTGCAAATTTAACTCCAATACAATAACATCTTCAAAGTTGTTGGATATTTAGTATTTTGAAAGCCATAATGATAATTATTTTCCGGGGTTTTCAGTAGAGCCAATGTTAACCCTACCTGGCCTGGAGGGGGGAGCACTCTCCGGCGTCCCCCTCCCGCTCCCCTGTTGTTTTTTGCTCTTATTTCCAGAGCGACAGAAAATGGGGCGTTGAGACTCCGTGACTCTGTAGATTATCATATTGGGGTCATTTTGAGCCCGACCACAGGATCATGAGTAAATTCAAAATGGCGGCCATGTGCCGTGCCAGAAAAAGGATATTTTCGTCAGATTTCTTCAAAATTTGTGCTTTTCTGTATAGAAATGTAGGTAACCCTATTTTATTTCATATCAGGCTATTATTGACTAATTTATCATGAAAGTGTCTGCGAAGAAACCACATAAATAAAAAATGGAAACATCTGACCGAAAAATCGTCTAAAAATGACGTCACTCTGAAGTCATCATGGGGGCCATCTTGGGTTTTCTAAAGTTTTCTTGTGGAGCTTCATATGGTGGCACTTTTCACCTCCCCCCGCCACCAGGCTGCGGTACAGCCCGAATCGTCCAGGCAGGATAGGGTTAAAGCATTACTCGGTGCCTAACCTTGACCCGACATCTCATGGGCAATGCCGTCGTTTCGCGCCTTTCATGACGGGACTGTCCTGTTGTATTTACGATTAGGCTTGTCCACTAATTAAAGATATCCCTGGGAAAGACAGAAGATATTATCCCCAAAATATCTGAAACAACTGCCCTGAATTACACGAGTACATGTAGTGATGTTATAATAAAACTCCTATACTCAGGCTGTTGTGGGGTCAGAACATACCAGGAGAGTGGGTATGTTTATGGACATGTTCTTGTATTGGAGTGATTTATTTAATGCTGTCAGAAAATTAGATAAAATAACTGATATAAAAACTAATGCTAACAGAACCTTTCGCCAGTGTTGTAACGTTGTGTCCCTCTGCGTTTCCTGTATGTTTTGTGGATATTTTGAAACGATCCCCTGATACAATTTGAACCTAATTTGTACGTTTGACAAAACAATATACAGTTACGACGTCAAATGACTCTAAATGTCTAAATCACCGTACTAAATTATTTTTGGTGACTAACATCCGAGAATCTCGTCCTCTAATGCAGTAGTTAGTGGGTTTTTTTGTTTTACCTTATATCCTATGGTAAATGAGGCTCATTATAGGCCTACTGACGAGTTGAAGGGTACATGTAATCACACCAAGTCTGTGCCAAAGTATTTGGCCGATAACTAAATTCGATATCAGAACCATTTTGGTCAGTTAACAACCAAATATTTCACGCACAAAACACTTTTGGCATAGGTTTCAGTGCATTTGACGCAATTTAATTGTATTTTGGTGATGGTCCCTCTGTGACGTCAGAGGTCAATGACGTCATAATACTTCTTAATATCAGACGATTGGAGAACCTTCGCTCAATCAAATGACACCAACCACTTTGCCATACGCCTGATACGAGTGAAGATTCCAACTTTTCTGCCCGTAAATAGTCCCCCAAATCCCCTTCAGTTACTTCACATCTAAAGTCATTTTCGGTGAGGTCACGTCCGTGTCAAAGGCCACATCCGCGTCGCTCAGGTACTGGAGGGCGGATATATATATCCCTACTTCTATGTTATAGGCACAATGGGAAACCCACTCATAGACATTTGCGGTAAGGAGTGGCACCTTATTTTTCCGACATAGGCTGTACAATAAGATGGTGAAAATTGCCGACTGCGCATGCATGGTGCATAGGCAGATCTGGTGTGGATATTTTGAGTAAAGATGCACCAATATTGATCCGAATGAATCGTATGGGGTGTCATATTGATGCACTCGTGGCGGAGGGTCCGACTGGACTGGTGTGCAGCGGTAATGCCGTCAATCTACGCATGCGCAGTAGAACAATGGCAGTTTGGGTGTCGACCGAGATGGACCAATATTGGTCCAAATGGGTCGTGTGTGAGCGAGTGGTCATCTAATGTCTCAGGCTGTATCCACTCCTTACGTTTTAGCACCATGATGTACATGTAGACAGATGAGAGAACAACGTATCGCGTATTACGCATTTTATTATCTCCCACCATCACATCATACCCACGCTGGAGGAGCCGCGTTGTTAACATAATAGTATGGCGTGTATCAGACGCACCGTCAGCTGCTCTCGTTCAATCACAAGCCCCCACTTGAGAAAGTTCGCTTTTGTCTGTTGGACATATTCTCGGCAAAGGCAGCTGGAAGGGCTCCTCGACACTAGAATCAATCTTTGTCGGCTTTTCAACTCGTGGCGGCGGATCGACCTCCGTGGGTTCTTCAATTCAAAGATCCATCTCCAACCGAAATATCCAGTCCCGAGAGTGGCAAGCGTGACCCGTGGAGGACACTTTGGCGACGATTCAATTGACTGGGATGTTTTTAGACAAAATCACTCTACACATGAATGCGTGGGTACTTCATGGCGCGCAGTGTGATGACACAAATCCTTGTTGGGAGTGACATCATCAGCGAAAGTGACGTCACTGTACTGCCGCCGCTACCCTGGTGCACGTTGTAAATTGTGGGAAGTGACGTCATCGTCGGAAGTGACGTCATCGCACGCATGAGCATGCCCCTGGTGGTACACGCCGATCATACACGCTTCAATCCCACCAGGTTAAATTGTTCTCTTGAGACCATGGTATCGTGCATGATATCGGCTACGTGGCCTTCCTCTATAGTCAAACCGTATAACCCCACCAATTAATAGGATAAGAATACATTACAAGCGTCTAGTCCGTCATTCATAATCCAGCCGTCGTCCATTAGAGAATATCCGCGTCCATAATCCTATTTCATATTCCATATAACAGTATTAGCACCAAATTCAAAAAGACAATCATAGTATACATAAACATAAGCTTGTTTCCTGCAAGAGAGAAGCGGTCAACAGTTTTCAATGATGCCGGCAAGACATCATGATGTTCCAAAAATATCAAATCCGTATCGCTGATCAGTATTCTTAATCCCTATGATATACGTTGTAAAGTCGTTATCTAGAGAATGATGTATCTCAGTCACGCTTTAATTGTGACTGTTCATATGAACACTAAGAGGATCTTGAAATACATAGATTCGTACGGCCCCTAGCCCGGGTTAAGCGGAATTAGACACATGAAACGAAAATATACCGTCATAGTCCTTGCACGCTACACTCATATTTTGCTATCAGCATGCGATATGTATCGCCAAACTTCGAGTGGAGGCGCTAAATGATATAGCCGTGTTTTAATACTGTCTGCAATAATGTTTTGTGACGTTGATTAAAATCGTCACATTTGGCACATGATCTAGCAAATGCTACTAGGCGAGATATGTATACGCCATATGCAGGACCCTCTGGTATATTACTTTCCAGATAGGGATGGTTTATGATGTCGAATTGCAATCATCCCATTTGTCGTAAAGTCGACGAGAGAGAAGGCCCGCTTCATCTTTATAGGGGCATCTGTAGTTCCACTCAAATCCAGTGAAGGTGGATATATATCATTCACTGTGTCATCTATTTAGCGATTATCCACAGATCGTCTATATAACATTTGGTGAATGAGAAAGAACGGGCTTTGCTGATGGACGTATCGTCTCCGAGGCCCGCCCCCTATACAGACCTTTTGGTTTTTGATATATGTTGGCATTGTGGGAAGTTGATGCTGGGTCGACATCGGGCCTTACAGACCACTCTTTTGTGTTAAATGCCGTCATTTTCATCAGACGACGATACAGCTCACCAATTCCCAGTGTACGAATTGTCACAGCGACACCAATTACCAATATACGAGTTGTCAGAGCATTTCCATCCATAGCTCTCTAGATTTGTATCTAACACCGCTTATGCAGGTGTTAGGGGCCGTGTGGTCATGTCATCCAAGTTGCCACATGAGCAGGTACAATAAAAGCGTACCTGAGATACAACATATATCACGAATCGTTAGATTCTTGGTGTGTGCTTTAGAATAGGTTAACCAGAAGATTATATTGTGAAGTCCTGCGACACTGTCAGTATGTCGGCATCTCTTCTCACTTCCCTTTTTGCGTTGTAATTTGAAATAATCTGTTGTTGAAAGCGTCTGCATATAGTCGTATTCGAAAGAGAACAGATTTTGGCCAGCCAAAAAGAGTGCACGATTAGTAACGATTAGAATACATATATGTTGTTGATATATTGTATTGACAAATTTCACCTAGATATTATTAATGAGAAATTCGACAATCTCCATGAACAAGGAAACATCCCATGAATGATATCCCTTGTATGTAGTAAGAGCTAAAGAATGCTTTATAGCGTTGACATCAATGCATGTATATCGGCGATCAGTTACACCGATACTATTAATGAACTAAGACGGACAATAAGGTCCCGATAAGGGATTTAGTATACAGAATCGAGAAATCCCATGTGGATACACGTCTGTACGGTATGTGACCTTAAGCATCGAGTTTTTCCGTAAGAAATTATTATTTTTCAATATCCGCAAGCGTTCAATGCCAGATTTCTTAGGAATAGTGGCGCAATACCTCTCCCTGAATGCTTTTACCTCCTGAAGGGCCCTCGTCAACAGGGTTTAGAGAAGCGTGGTGGTGCAGCTTTTAGAACCAGCTACACCAGGTTGTGTTTTGGTAGTCGAGTTTGCATCGACTTATGTTTAACTTAGATATCTCATCTGATGTGAATATAGTTTCATCCGAGTATCAGGACATATGTCATTTCGCTGCAATACCTGTTTCGTCGAGTTCTCGATGTCATCCCCAACAATCTCTTTAGGTCCCAACTTACACTGTTTTGTATCAACTTCTGAGAATCGAACTAGCTTCTGTGTATGCTCCATCATAAATTTAACTAAATGAACGCCCTAGGATTTATATGCCGGTTCTAGCAAAAAAAAACCCAGGAAATCACCTTGTTGTAGTATTAGGTGACGCTCATTAAAGACCCTCATTTATTAACCTTTTAATAACGACTTTACTTTTAGAAAGTCGAGTCGTAGTTGACAAAGAAATACGACCTCATAGTACATTAAAGTCGCACTCACACATTTAAACAACTAATTAGAAGCTGTATGTAAAATAGCCTGTATGTAAGATAAATGCGGTATGTACCTATGTACCCGTGTCGACATATTGAACCGGGTGTTATTATAGTACTCCGCTTTCCATATAGTTTGATCAATCACCCCAATACGCGTTTTAACAACTGTCGCTGACGAATGTTGAACTAGACACCTTTTATCGTTGTCTTTAATAAAATATCAGAAATCCGTAAAGAGGTGTGATCTGAATAAAAATCACGATGACCTGTGTAGGTGATAACTTCGGAAGGGTTGTACGCGTACATTAACACTGTCTGATTGGGAGAATGCGATGTGGGTTGTACACACTTTGAGGTTGTGCAAACGTGTCTGATTACGGCTATATTGATGACACATCATGATGAGAAAAACGTCATTAGAATAGATAAGATTAGGATAAATCTTAAGTCGTCTTTAGCCGGAGGGGCAGTAGGGGTACTGGGACTATGTATGAATGATACATCCATGACGGCACTTCATGTTGAACAACCGAGTCCTCTCGTCAGACTCGAGGTTTATGCCGATCGACATATACGTAACCTCTATTTCCGAAGAAAATAACTGTTCACAGTCGGTATTTCTCTGGAGTTTTATGTTTTAAATTTATGAACAGGTAACTAAGGAGTTCTTTCGTGGCGTCGGTAAATGCTTCCTCAATAACCTTTGTTTGAGCCAACTGCTAATCAGGCGATTTGATCCACGGATCTCAGGTTTTTAAAGAGCACTAGATAGTGAGCGTTCAAACTTATAGTTCGACATGCCCTACCCTTAGAAAATAAATCCTGTAAAATGAAGATAACTGCCAAGTTCCTATGGTGTGACTCTTTCGTAAATAGATCGGATACTGATTGACTATCCCCCAACTCGGTTATCATATCATCAAGAATAAGTAAGTTCACTCGTTATCTGATCACCCAGTTCCTGTGAAAAACCTTTGATAAATTCGAAATCTGACCTCCTGTTTTTTCTGGTCACGATACAAGAACTGGTGTTCTGCAAAACACCAAATAATACGTCCAGGTCTTGGGTCGATCATATCCTATTTTTTTACTTTTTGATGAGCCCGGATTTCCCGCTGCTACTAGGGTCAGCGATCAGAGTGGAGCAGGGGTGTCGGAGCTGTTATCCCCTGATAGTAGTGAAACACCAACATGGATGTGTAGTCAAAAGTAGTTATTTCACTTTGATAAACCGATGCCGCCCGTTAGGTAGTGTATACACAACAATATGAAAGCACAAATATCTGAATTATTGTACAACAATAAACACACACTCTTACTTAAATATTCCGTATTTATAGTAATAGTGTTACACATATACAGCAGTTAAGTACCGGTATCCTCATTCATGTCGTTATTACTATACGTGTAAGTACGTTACACTTATCTCCACGCACCTATACCATCCACGGAGTATGGAAACGTGTCTATAAATTGGGCGTGCGTCATCATATCATTGCCACGCATGTGCATACCTTTACTCACGCCCGTAGTCACACAATATTTCGTTTGTAGTCCTTCAAATGAGCATCCCGGTTGATTTACTATTCCGACGCGCCCCCTTGCAGCTATTCTCATTCCCATCATCCCCAAATAGTAGGATTTGGAACAAAGGGGAATAACCCCTCAGTTGGACCACTCTACTTTGAACAAACCGGGTGTTCGCTTGTCATATAAAGCGTTTTCAGGTGTATCATCATGGGGAAACCACAAATGTTTCTCTAGCAGGTATTGTCCAAGAATCTCCGGTTTCTCCAGGCAGTTGGCCGAGACAGCTAAATATGCCGAACTGGTGTCGCTTTGGCACAACTGGCAATCAACCCTATCGAACAATTTACAGAGGAAGTCGTTTATAAATTCCAACATCCATAATTTGAAATACCGATATACCATGATACCGGTTTGATGAGGGGGGGGGCGGGGGGTCCAGTTTCACGAGGTTTGACGACGCTTCAAATACTTCCTCATCGATGACATTCAACGACCTAAATAACTTATCCGTAATGAGCTTAGTCGCGTTATCCTCGTCACAAACGGGTACACGTTGGTATCAACTCAGACTTATTCCATATCCCGAGTTTCCTAACAACTTATACGTCTCGCCCAATGAACTTACATTTGGGATAAGTATCCTCAAATCGTCTCACGTCACTCATAGATTCACCGGAAGCCTCAAAACAGGCGTTCAGCTTGTATTCCATGATTTGGTAAATTTTCATGATGCGTAAACCGTGGGCCAAACACCATTTTAACAGCGGTATCCATAGCAGGATTTTCTCGGCGAACGCGCGTATGTATTTCCCGATATCACCACGAGGAATCTCCGTATTATTGAAGATGGGCGGACATTCGACGAAACACTATTTTTATGTGACAGGTACGTGGATGTCACACTCTACGAAACAGTACAATCGACCATCTGAGACAGCTCCCGGAATAATTTCTTCGGTTAAAAAACGACGTGTCTAAGGATCGACCGAAATCTTTACAAAAATCCGCTAACACAGAGTTGGTTTCTTTCCCTCTGGAAATTCATATTTCCACTTCTCAACGAGTTCACAACGCTTCTGTCGTATGTTGTTACCGATCTCTACTGTTTTTGAGTATAGCTCTTCACAAATTGCATAAAGCCTATTATTGAAGTTGTACAACCGTCCTGTGTATATATCAGATCGCATGCGTGATCTTGAATTTAGGAGCCTTGAAAATTCAGGACGAGTTTCTACCTCACCTTATTGAATATAGCGAATCCACCGACGGGAACGTGTTTATCGCCGACTCGTTTCCCGGCGGTATTCGCTTTGTGGCGAATAGCTACACCCCTCTCCAATCGCGGCCCCACTCCAGCCGCACTACGGCTGTCTTCCAGTTGCATTCCTTTAGTGTGAATCCATGATCAGCTGTGTATCTTGCGTATTTCCGTGTCGGCATTGGATTCGTCCACGCTCTGAAGTACAAGGCATTCGCGTCGAAATCAAAAATTTTCTAACACTCCTTACCAACCTTAATCAAGGTCATCCCATTTTCGTGGCAAATAATGGAGGGTCCGCTAACTAAATTACGGCGAAATGTACCGTACATATCAACATCTGTTGTGGCTATTAACGGTTAGGGATCGTTTCCATTAATCGTTTTTTCTTCAGTCGCGATTTTTCTTCAATTTTCTCGATTGAAAAACGATCAATCGCGAATCAGTCGCGAGGATATCGAGAAAAAAAATGAGAAAAAACGATTGAACCTTTTCTGGAAAAAACCATTCTCTCGCGATATCGTTTTTGAATCGTTTACCCATGCGCGATCCGTTCTTGATCGCGAATCTTCAATCGCGAGAGAATCGTTTTTTTCAAGGCGCGAGAGAATCGTGAGGCGGAGTGATATTTGACACATAGGCCGTGTTGCCGTCGTACGCCGCTCTATCCGCGAACTGGGAACTACATGTAATGTTGATTGCGGATTTGTCGATGGAAAAACCTATATTACTATACTATACTGTATAAATGCGTAAGATAACTGAATAATATATATGATTCACGATCTATAGTCTCCTACAAGCCGAAGTAGGGCGTATGCTGGAAATATCTTTTCATATTCCTGTACCATGCTTCCTGTGACGTTCGCGCTCAGATTTACTCTGGCGAAGCGTAAATGACAAAATTACATGTTTATTCAATAATCGTGTGAGTCGACAATGTATTAATGATACAGGATGATAGTCACAATATCTTGTTTTGTAAATACCGGGTACAGGTCATAAGTGGATTTGAGTTCGTTGATTGCATTATCAGAATGATTACGGCACAGGCTTGATAGAGGTGTGAATGGGCGCATGGCGATAACCCAGAACAGCTTAGCCCTCCAGCCGAGAATTTCTAGGTTAATTAAGGTGAAAAATAGTGTAATTAAATATGTATATTTTGTTATAGTAAAACATACATTAGGAAAGGGTATCCATTCATGTTTTGGTACAGTTTTTAAACTATTGAGATGTGAATAAGTTCAAAAAATCACCATCAAGTTAATTTTATTTATTATAAGAATATTCGCGGCAGTGATTTCATATTTATATCAAATACATATCTTTTTGATTGAATCGCATATAACGGTTGGATTCGCATATGTACAATACTTTTTATTTTAATTTTATATTTTGATAAATGAACTATGAATGATTCCAAAGGGAAGCTCAAGCCAAAAACCAACTGAATATTATATAATTTCATCTCTTACTGGATTAACCAGTTGTGAAAATTTTACAAATAGCCCGCGCTATATATTAATAATTAAGTGCTTGCGAAGACTCAAAAGCCCCGTATGACAATGTTATATTCAATACAGCGCCATCTATCTACACAAGGAAAATGGTGATCGTAGGACAAAAAACCACGCGTACAGCGAAAATCTGATGAATCAACTCAAAATTTCAGCCCGCACAAATGCCAAAAACGTTCACGAAAAATACTACACAAGAAATCTGGAATAATACCAGCATTAAAACACAGAAATACCCAAAATAATAGACGAAATTGCAAGTGCAAATGACCCAATCTGACCATATCCGGGCCTGTGTCCCGTACAAAATATATGTAAATATGAAGTTATAATTATATGCATAACCATTATTCCTATGTATATATATAGATATTTTTTTCAATTTCTTTCAATATCCCCATCGTATCTATATAACCGCCAACTGTATAGAAACACGCTATAGTTTTACACTAGGCAAAGAATGGAAAAGGAAGAAGAAAAAATGATCGAACTTTATATAGTCTGACTGAAGTGTTAGAAACTCGAACGTGTATGCGGGTCAGTCAGGCTGAACCAATGGCGTACTACTTTCGGCTATAATCCTCAATCGTTTTTTTTTCAATCGTTTATATTTTCTCGATTAAAAAGCGATTGAATCGCGATATCGCTTTTTATTCGCGAGAATTTTCTCGATTGAAAAACGATTGCCAACAGAAAAAAAACCCATTCGAACAGCGATCGCGAATGAATCGTTTATTTTGAAGAAAAAAAACCATTCCCTCACGCCTTGGAAAATCGCGACTTCGAGAAAATTTGACGAAATAAACGATTCATTCGCGAACGATAATTGAAACGGTGCCTTAATTCATGTCTCCTCAGGTTACCATTGTATGCAGATATACGGACAGAGTGAACATGTGTAAGTCTTTTCACCTGTTTGAGTTAGTTTATGTTTCTACAGGTTTCTTTTCACTGCACAATCAGGATGGCATAGTGAACATATGTAAGGCTTTTAACCAGTATGGCTTCGTTGATTCATTTTTATTTGTTCATTCTGCCTACAGCTATAAAGACAAAGTAAACACTTGTAAAGGCTATTCACCTGCATGGGTGAGTTCATGTCTGCTCAGGTTTTCTTTCCGTGTACAACTGAAAGGACAGAGTGAACATTTGTACGGCTTTTCACCAGTATGAGTTAATTCATGTACGCCCAGGCTTCCTTTCCGTGTACAGCTGAAGGGACAAAGTGAACATTTGTACGGCTTTTCACCTGTATGAGTTAGCTTATGTCTCTTCAGGTGACTATTCAGCTGCCATTTCTGAGCACATGTGAAAAGACAGAGTGAACATTGGAATGGCTTTTCATAGGTATGCGTTATCCCATGTCTGCTCAGGCTACCTTTCTGTTTACAGCTGAAAGGGCAGAGTGAACATTTGTACGGCTTTTCACTACTATGTGTTTGTTTATGTACCTGTAGGCCCCCTTTCCGTGCACACGTAAACGAACACAGTGAACATTTGTATGGCTTTTCACCAGTATGTGTTCGTTTATGTTCCTTTAGGTGCCTTTTCCGAGTGCAGACAAGCGAACAGAGTGAACATTTGTACACCTTCTGAGTCCGTGCTGTCTCAGAACTTCCAGTCGTTATCGAGTTCTCTCCACAGTCGGTGTTGTTCAAGTTTAGTGGACATTGATGAGACTGATTCCCAGAATCTTCACTCTGGACAATATTTGTTTTATTGTCATCAATCTTCATACGTGCATTGGTTGACTCTGTGTCTCTCCTTCCTCTCCTATCAACATAGTACAAGGCCACTGGATAAGGTGTATCAGTCACCGTTTGAACAGCTTCCACACATTTCTCTTCAGTGTCTGAACGAGGGTCCGTATCTTCCTGAGATAAGTAAGGTTATCCAGCATTAAGGGCAAACCAAACAACACCTCTTTTTGTCCATTTACTGCTTCAAAATCTCTCATTAGGCCATTGTCACTTGATTGGTTGTTTAGCATGACTAGGCCTCATCTATATTTTGAGGGCAAATAATTAAAACAGACGAGGGATTAACAGTTTCTTGTGTAAAGCTTACTCATGTTCTTCATGTTCATATACAATTGGTTTGCAATTCAATAATTAATAATTATAGCATCTAGCATATATATTTGAAAAATCAAGGTCATGCTAAACAACTAATCAGGTGACAATGGCCTTAGTGGAGAACAAAACAATCCTTAACTGATTTTCACAGAAGGATATAATAGAGTCTCTCCATTTAACTTCATATATTAAGACAACAAGAAGACAAGTTTAGTTGATATAATTAAACAGCTTATTCGGAATAATAATTCTCCTTGCCATTTCTATTTTTGACATAAATAACCCCTATTATTCAGGTCTACAATCATTGTAGGCCTACAGAGGTCTACAATCCTGAACAAAGATTACAAAGCTGTATCTCACATCACAATACGGACATCGAAAATCTATGGAGACAACGGATAAATAGCCTGGCTGATTTCTTTGTCAGGATTGCTAAAGGGTATGGGTGCATTTCAGAGACAACGGTTGTTTATTCAACCTATAGCTAGAACTGTTGAACTGGCTCAAGCCGACGAATGTACATATGTGGATCAATATTAGAAGCATGAAGTTGAGTTTGGCCTTAATTCATTACATCTTGAAACTTTCTTGACAGATGACAAATAGTTGCCATACTTGTACCATAATGATTGATACGTACATAATACTAGCTTACTCTACCATAGCATGTGATAACATGACAATGAGTAAGTAATATTTCATCACTCAATATTTGTCTTGAATTATTCTGTGGAATGGGGCCTATCTACCTGAATCAATTATCCCCGCCGGTTCAGTATATCTAGATCATATACACAATATAGTATATAGGTCAGCCTTCATTATCTTTGTTACTTTGGTGTCTCAATGTTCAGTTGGATTAAACAGCTTTATCTTAATCTAATCCGGTGCTAAAATGATGGCAAACTCAAAAGAGATACGTGACAACCAACTTAAAAATGGCTATAAACAATCAAGACGTATTATTCATTTACATGTATCATAAGAAATTCACATTCAGCAGTTTCCATATTATAATTATTCGTATCCATAATCTATACCGGTTACCGACAACATCTACAACTGTACACGACTAAGAAATCACTGTGACTTACTTGTTTAAAAGGGTCAGATTTGTTCACAACATCAGTTAGGTTACTTGCTTCTTTTCCGAAGTTATACCCCTTTTCATCTTGGCTCCAGGGTTCCTTTTTCACGGACATATGTGGTGGGTTGAGTACTTCGCCCCATAACACCGATTCTTGGTCACGATCTTCCACTTTTATTCGTATTTCATCCATCGTTTCTTGGTAGACCTACAGTATGATAAAGCCACGCCTGAAACGAATTAGCCAAGTTCGCATAGCTTCGTGCGTTCCTACTACCTCCTGTATCCTTTTACTGAACTTAAATGTACACTCCGGGAAAACACGCCTCCATGGGTCGTAAGGCTCTATCCGGCAATAAAACAAGCCTTCCACACTCTCTGTCCACTGCTTTTATCGAGTTCGGCAAATATTTGCATTGGTGTGTAGACAGGTTGAATCCTGGGTATCGCCATCATCTTCTTTCGGGTCACGTGATCTGCATCAAATGTTGCCTATCACGATTCACGTGACACGTACGAATATAATGGGAAAGAAATTCAACCGACCGCTATGTTTGAAGACTGATTGCAGACGGATTAGCTGTTCACGGCAATGAAATTTGCCGAACTCGATAAAAGCCGTGGACAGAGTAGGGAGGGTTGTTTTATTGCCCCATAGAGCTGTACGACCCATGGGGCCGTGTAGTCCCGGAGTGTACTGTACATGGAAGTTTAGAAAGAGGTTTCAATGCTCGTGACTTGGGTAGCAGGAGGTATCTTCGTCGATGTTGTTGTTGCTGTGATTATATATATATTTTTTTTCAAGAATATAATTATTTCCCACCTTTTCATACACCACAATGACAGTGGATTTCATAAAAATGCTTTCTACATTGATCTACATACCCCTCTACTACATCTTCATCTAAATATCAAGTGAAGCAACCCCATGGTAAAGAATTCGCCACGAATCCTGGTACGCGGTCCGCAGTTGAACTTACCTCATGGCATTTTCCACGCCCGTTGAGTTTTCACCATTGTCCGCGCCGGCTTATCTATTTGCTGTTGGTTGTCTGCAGACACCCGAATTCGTGGCGAAAGCCCGTATACGGCTTTAACTTTGGAGTTGCTTCACTTGATGTTTAGATGGAGATCCAGTAGAGGAGGGATATGTAGATCGATAAATAATCACAGCAACAACATCGACGAAGACACCCCTGAAACCCAAGTAACTGTACAAAGGAGGCCATTTCACAGGACTTGCTGATAGAGAGAGAAGGTTAGCCAGCCGCCGATTGGCTCAACAAAACACGTGACTGAACTAAAAATAGATACATGTAGCTTGCGAAGGGATACACTGCCGACACGTGGATACTTGTGTACCGTACCAGTAAATATATTAATGACCACCGGGTCATAAACATAAGCGACACGTAGTGGAGATATTCCCATGTTACCATTCAAAAATAAACATAGAATTCAGATTTAAACTTACAATATTTCAGTGTTTACATTCAAAAACAAACACAGAATTAAGATTTAAACTTTAAATTGTTTGTTGAGATAAAACATGGATGGCTTTGATCAAATTATCAAGATATTCGCAGCACTCACCGGTATAATATGCATGTATGAGCTTTTAAGCCGGAGACTCACAACTCCGGCACAGGTCCTAATACATGCCAAAAAGATTAAAATTAAATTTCTCACGAATAATGTTTTGTTTATTCAATTATGTATATGTCAATTGCTGAGACAAATACGCAAATTTTCAATTGACAGAAATATCCTGAAAATAGATAGGGAAGTGTCACAAAATTCATCTTTGTTACCATCAGAAAGAAATTAACCTCTTCTAATCTGACATTAGATAAAAAAAAGAGTGAAGGAAGCAAATTTTTTATCTAAAATCCAATTTTACGGATGTCTTTTTTACCATTTCCCCATCATTTCTGTATTTATCCGAAGGGGTACAATATAAAAATTCGTACTCATATAATTTAGGTTTTCTTGATGCAATATTACTGCAATTCTGGCAAATCAGTTTCAATACAAAACTATTTTAGAGCTTTTTAAACATTATTGGTATTTTTTTTTTTTTGTTATGTAAAATATGACGAAAAATTTCTAACAGAATTTTCCCAAAATGTTTTTTATCAGATATATTCACCAGATTTGCATCAAAATTGCACCAAGACAACCTAAATGATAATATGTGAATTTTCAGGTTGCTGTGATTTGTTAAGGATGACACCAATACTGTTACGGCATCCCATGATGAATGACCCTTATTGATAGTTGATGAATTATGCAAGCAACAAATATCGTGAACATTTACATACCCGCTCTTCTGTCATAAAAATAGAGAGTCCTCCCATTAAGTCTGTCTGATTGTTAGCAAAGGTTATTTTCAGGTCTCTCACAAGCAGCAACACGATGTTTTGCAGCAAATGTGCTCAAAATTATACCACAGTATTAGTGTTTCAATTCCTCAAATCAACAGAGTGACGGTCTATAATGAACCATGTATATCTAAGTCAAATCATTCTATGCAAATCATTTACATTTGCTAGCAGGGGCAAGACTAATGTATTCTTTTCAAAATCAGCATTTGGGGTTATTTCATAAGTATAATTTGCAGCTTTATGGTTGAAGAGATATTTTATCATTGAGTTGGCCCATTTATTTTCCAGGCCATTTTAGTCCGCTGATAACCTGGCCTATTATTCATTTTATTTTATACATTTCCGTTAAGAACAAAATTAATAAAAACAGTAGTTTAGATTACCTAAATTGAACCACACATTGGCCTACCTAAATAATCCCAATAAGAACGGCACCCAAATCAAGGAATTAAAAGCCGTAAGAAGTCTGGATCATTGCACGTGATTGCACAGCATTATTAAAATAGCCTTTGTACATCGCATATCCTGTATAAATCGGTGCAGGACCCTTGAAAGGCCCAATATTGACCAATCAGCGATCGGCTAACCTTCTCTCTCCATCCGTAAGTGTGTAACTAAATTTGGCTATAATGAACGAATGCCATTGACATAGTTTTACGATGCAGGGGGCGTTTTTATCCGAAAAAAAGAGCATGTTAATTAGGTTAATATAAACATTATTTCATACTCATTTCTCAGAGTAACGAAAGTCGAATAAATTTGATGTTTCAAGTTGGAGTACTAAACACAATCCGTGAAATATTCCAGTGAGCAAAAACTACCGGTCTATCCAATCGCGCGGTAAACGTTACCTGCTAATCAAAATGTTAACGGGAACCTATACGGAAGAGGCTCATTCTGTCACAATTGTACTCCGGTCTGTTTCCCCAACTCTGTTGCAGGTCCTTCCTCACTGAATGGCACTTCGTGTGCGGAGAAGCCAAATTTCAACCACCAAACCTTTTCCCAATTATATCTTATACATGTAAAACAGCCCTGCCATAATTCCCTTACGCAGCCCTTCAACAAAATTTCATTGCACAAACTCTTGATCTTACCAGCCAAGACGTCAAATAACACTTTCGAATCGCGAAAACTTCATTAAAATATACTCGATAAATAGGTAGAATCTGTAATTGTAAGCGTAAAACCTAGAAATTTCGTTTCCAACCATCAAATTTGTTCGATTTTTTAAATTCATTAAAATGTTCATCTTACGCCGTTGGATACCCAGGAGTGACACACGTCGATGGATCGCCATGGTGAAGTCATTGTGACGTCACAAGATGAAATAGACGGATTTTGGAAAAGTCTCTTTATCTCTAGAACGGGTGGTGTCCCATTTGCGTACACTTCGCCATCCATAAGATGGGTTGCGAATCGTGTGTCTCCATTATTGCGGAGCGATATCCGGTACTTTACCGGATTCTGTTCGGCCTTCATCCGGCGGAGAACCGACTCGAGAAATCTGATAAATTACAGGTGTTCATACCACTTCTGAAACAGATATTGCCTGGGCTTACAAAATATATAAGTATGTATAATTTTCGTATCATCCAAGAGGTGTGATGGATCTGAAATTTTGAACAAGTACTTCATCACATGACTCGAAAATGGCGAGTTACGTTGGGGTTACGTCGGTGGTATTTAGCTGATTGGCAGACGAAGTCACGTGATATTGATTTATGGAAATTCCCTCTGGCAGTTGCCGAAAGTAGGCTGAACATGGATACACACGATCCCAGGGTCAGTCTTACCGCGTATAGATGACCGAGATGGTTACAGGCTGGGTGGTGCCCTAGAGCCGAAACTTAGACTGTTGGATAATCCCGGATTACGCGCATGCCTGGATCACCATGATGACAAGACAAGAATAATTAGATGAATTTTGGTAAAGTCTCTATATCTGTAGAACGGGAGGAGTCCTAGAGCCGAAGCGTAGACCATTGTATAACCCCGGACCACGCGCCTGCCTGTTTTCCATCTTCGCTGAATGGCACAATTTCCGGTTGTAATTCGTGTGCGTGTGCGTAGAAGTTAAAATTCAATCACCAAACCTGTTCTCCCATTATGTCTTATCAAATCCTGCCATAATTCACGCCTGCACCAAAACTTCACAAATTCTTCATCTTACCAGTCAAAACGTCAAATAACACCTTCCAATGGCGTAAAATGAATCCCGATAAAAAAAACTCTCTTTGTGGGAAAACTACGAGACAAGGACTACTAACAGACAGCAGACACACATCGGGCTGACGTCGGCAACAGGTTGGATCACATCCACAAATGTTGAAGTCGGCAGTGAAACAAAGGTTTTACATCAGCCCGACGTCGCTTCTATCACGCAGATTTCAGTGCTAATTTCAACATATCGGAATTACGTCGACCCGGCGTCAGGTTTCCAACAAAATTTCTGTGTGCCAGTTTTAACATCGGATTTGCATCGGCCCCACATCATGTGCAGAGGTAGTCAGAACATCGGGCCTACAGCAGCCATAATTAGATCTACACAGATTCATGCCCTCATCGTATTTTAATTGCAAAATGCATTAAGAAACATTTTTTCATGGTAAATGTAATTCCCGATACCATGAAAAAGCATATTTCAGATCAAGAAGGGAAAACCTCAGTTAATAACTTCGTGTTTTTTATGTAGGCCTATCGATGATTAAGTAAATGTCAATATCCATGTATCAGTATTTATCTCCTGTTGTGAGGATCAAGCTTTCTGGTCAAATTAAAGATGACGAGAGATCCTGAAGGATCTTGGCGCCCACCATTGTCCGATAATTGTAAGCTAATGACCACGATGACTAGAGGATCTTTTTGTCCATTGTTACTAAGAACAAACGATTGATTTGTAATTTTGTTTACAGAATTTCGACACTGAGCGAAAAAGATCGGAAAAGGGACATTTAAAAACACCAAGATATAGTCTAAGTTTCAGGAGTTTCAAGATTTCTAGAAACTGTACCTATGTCGGTTGTTATAATACAAGAGAAATGAGCAAAGTTAGTCTGAAGATGAATGTACATGTTCGGAGGATCCTTCGCCTTCGTTTTGTAGTATTTTTTTTTGTATTTATTCGTTGCACGTTTCATCATTGGGTACCGTACAGGAAGCGAAGACCAATCTCTTTGACACTTTGACATGAGCTATGAAACATACTTAAGATTTTATAATTAGGAACGGCTGCTAATCCTGTTCTGTTTACTGGGCTAGTTTGAGATATCTCTTTTAAGATACCATGCTCGAAAATAGTAAGATGTTACAATACTTAATACTGAAGGGATCTGGTGCGCGCAGTAATGTTGAAACTTCGAAAGTGCCTGAATCCTGATTATCTCCCTTGGATCGAAACATGCAGTAGTCTACAGTTGTCGAGTTGTGACGTTGAGTCACAAGAGTGACGTCCCTTCACGTAGCCGATCCGCCGGCAGACGAAAGGTTGGGGCAGTTTACTTGCTACTGCATGGACTAAAGAACACTGATTTAAAATTTGAAGAAATACATTTTATTTCCGAATTATTTGAACTCCTTGATATGGAAGGTGAAGGTATGGATATTCTCTATAGTCAATATATAGAACATACCCCACCGTTCGATCCGCCGACTCTTGTGATGCAGCGTCACAACTCGAGAATACCGCATTAATTTGAAGCGTAGGTTGGGTTTTCGAATCGGACCAAAAAAGGTATCTTGCACTACTAGGCCCCATGTGGGACCTGTGTACCAAAGTTCAGAAAGATCCATGAAATATTTCCTGAGAATTCACGATGACAATATTTCAAGGGGAAATTTAAGATGGCCGCCTTGTGGCCATATTGGTTTTTCGATTCGGACCGAAAAAGTTATCTTGCACAACTAGATACTAAGGGGAACCTGTGTACCAAATTTGAGAAAGATCTATGCAGTCGTTCCTGAGAAATCGCATAATAAGGTTTCATGGGGAAATTCAAGATGGCTGCCCTTGCACAACTAGACACTAAGGGGAACCTGTGTACCAAATTTGAGAAAGATCCATGCAGTACTTCCTCAGAAAACACGATAAAAAAGTTGCATGGGAAAATCCAAGCGGGCCGCCTTTTGGCCATATTGGATTTTGGAATCAGACCAGAAAAGGTGTCCTGCACAACTAGATGACAAGGAGAACCTTTGTACCAAATTTGAGAAAGATCCATGCAGTAGTTCCTGAGAAATCGCGATAACAATGTTTCATGGGGAAATCCAAGATGGCTGCCTGGTGGCCATATTGGATTTCGAATCGGACCAGAAAAGAAATCTTGCAAAACTCTACCCTAAGGGGAACCTGTGTACCAAATTTGAGAAAGACCCATGCAGTATTTCCTGAGAAATCGCAATAACAAATTTTCACGAGGAAATCCAAGATGGCCGCCTGATGGACATATTGGATTTTGGAATCGGACCAGAAAAGGTATCTTGCACAACTGGACCACAAGGGGAATCTGTGTATCAAATTTAAGACAGATCCAGGTAATACTTCCTAAGAAATCTCGATTACAAAATTTCATGGGGAAGTCTAAGATGGCCGCTTGGTGACCATATTGGATTTATGATTCGGACCGAAAAGGGAATCTGGCATACCGAGACACTAAGGGGAACCTGTGTACCAAATTTGAGAAAGATCCATGCGGCACTTCCTGAGAAATGACGATAAAGTTTCATGGGGAAATCCAATATGGCTGCCTGGTGGTCATACTGGCTTTTCGAATCAGACCAAAAAAGGTATCTTGCACAACAAGACCCAAAGGGAACCTGTGTACCAAATTTGAGAAAGATTCATGCAGTACTTCCTGAGAAATTGCGATATCAAGGTTTCATAGGGAAATCCAAGATGGCTGCCTTGTGGCCATATTGGATTTTGGATTCGGACCGAAAAAGGTATCATGCACAACTAGAGACTAAGGGGAGCCTGTTTACAAAATTTGAGAAAGATCCATGCAGTACTTCCTGAGAAATGACTATAACAAAGTTTCATGGGGAAATCCAAGATGGCTGCCTGGTGGCCATATTGGATTTTCGAACCGGACCAGAAAAGTTATATTGCACAACTAGACCCCAAGGGGAACCTGTGTACCAAATTTGAGAAAGATCCATGCAGTAGGCCCCCTACTTCCTGAGAAATGACGATAACAATGTTTCATGGAAAAATCCAAAATGGCTGCCAGGTGGCCATATTGGATTTTCGAATCGAGCCAGAAAAGATATCTTGCACAACTAGACCCCAAGGGGAACCTGTGTACCAAATTTGAGAAAGATCCATACAGTAGTTCCTGAGAAATCGCATAACAATGGGGAAATTCAAGATGGCTACCTGGTGGCCATATTGGATTTTGGAATCGGACCAAAACAGGCATCTTGCACAATTAGACCCCAAGGGGAACCGTGTACCAAATTTGAGAAAGATCCATAAAGTAGTTCCTGTGAAATCGCGATAACAAGAATTGTTTACGGACGGACTGACGGACGACGGACGGAGGGACCACGGACGAAACGCGATTTGAACAGCCCACCAAAAATATAGCCTGAGTAAGAGTTGCCTGAACTTTTGAACGTGCATGGACCGGACCCTTCAGGGTCCAGACCACTATTAAAATTTACATTGGCGGCAATGTTAACAAGCAGCCAGAGGATGCTAGGTCCCCCGCCGAAATGGCAGCAATATTTTTTAGCATTCTTGGTCTCAGGGGATATACATGAGGGAGGCAACTGCTGCTTCATAGGCGTTGGATGTGGAAGGGTCTTTCTGCCTTCCCAAGTGTTAAGATCAACTCAGAACGATTGACTGAAAGTTGATTGCTTCTGTGATATAGTTTCCATGCAGTGAAGCACCGAGAAGCATCCCCAAGTGACATCTCAAGGCATTATCTGCAAACCAAATTTGACGAGAAACTGAAGGCATCAACCTGTTGCCCGGAAACCAAATTTTAAATTTGCCACCAGTTGTCGCCACCTGTAGGTGCAAGTGAGCGAAATTCAATCCCAAGCATCATCTCATGGCATGGTAGCCTACATGTATTAGCCTATAGTATCTTCTACAGGGGGCCAATGATCGGCTGATGCAGCAACAACTGCATTTTCCCAGTTAGACGGCAGATTTTGAAATCAAAAACGAGGCCGCGCTATGTCATCAGTCAACTGAGACAGTCGCGTGGTTGTGTATGAAGATTGGGGTGGATCTTATCTAATAGTGATCCAATGAAAATGCTCGTATTAGTTTAAAATGGCGGGGTCGAATGACCAATCACTGAACGGGAGACAGCTGGAACAGTACGTTGACACTGTCTGTTAATACAGTGGATGTCGGAAGCAAATTCAAAGTGGTACGGCCACTATCATTGCACTTTAGGTGAGGATCCAGGGGCCGCCCAGGCCCCAGATTCCCCTGGGGTCTAGATCGCCGAAGAAGCGTTCTGAGCGATTTCTGGCGTCAATCAAAATCACTCTGCATTGAAGTGTATTTTTAGTTCTTTCCTAACCCTTTTACCATGAAAACGCAATCGATGGTTTTCTGCGATGCTGAATTACAAAAAATTCAGAGGCACATCGTGTAGAAGTAACCGAGATGATGCATCGATAATGTATACCAAATTTTACATTGAGCATTTGAACAGTGTCAGAGATAGAGATCATTAATGATTTTACATAAATTAAAGATGGTTGCCCATCCTTCCCGTCACTCAGAGGAACTAATGTGGGTTATTCATTAATGCAAGTCTCTTCATACATCGATGCTGTAAATCAAGTTTCGTATAGAACATTTGAATGGTATCAGAGATAAACATCATTAAAGATTTTGAATAAATTAAAGATGGCCGCCAAGATTTCCGCCCAATCAGAGAAACCAGATCTGCCATTCATCGTAAGTCTCTTGATGCATCAATGATGTATACCAAATTTTACACTGAGCACTCTAACGGAATCAGATATAGAGATCATTAATGATTTTGCCTAAATTAAAGATGGCCACCAAGGTTTTCAGTCAATCAGGTCCCGATTCAAAGTATCTGGATGTATCGATGATATATACCAACCTTCATATAAAACAATTGAATGGTAACCGAGATATGTAGGCTATCATTATCGATTTCGCATGAATTAAAGATGGCCTCCAGGGTTCCCAGCTAATCAGAAAAGCCTGTTTGGTGATTCGTTGAAAGTTGCTTGATGTATCGATGATGTATATCAAATTTCGTATTGAACAGTTGAATGGTTTCCGAGATATGGATCATTATCCATTTTGCATGAAATTAAAGATGGCTGCTAAGGTTCCCACCCAATCAGGTCCCAATTCTATAGGCTTCTGGTCCTTGACTAGGTAAATAAGCATACCAAATTTGGAATTCATCAGCGGAACAGTTTTCCGGCTATCTCGCTCACGAACGGACGTACGGACAGACGGACGTACAAGATGATGACAATACCCCATGGCCAAAATTGGCCGAGGGTAAAAACATGGGTCTGTGTCTGATAAATTTTAAGCCTTTTGGGGTTGCAACTCATTCATAGAAAGCTCCCTGTACATGAACAACTGCACTGACAACTGCATGCCATCATCTGTCAGTCTGAAGACCGGCAAGGTTGAATTCAGTTCAATTCCGGAAATTGATCATATGCACAGTGTGCACCCAAACATTAGGAACACAGTTGTAATTAATATAGTAATATACATGTGTGGACACAAATGATTCGTGCAGAAGCTTCAGGGTAAATCATATGATGTGCAATACAATTATTTGTTAGCAAAATTGAAGGAAATGTTGTCCTTCGTTTAAGATGACACGAAATTCAAAAATCAGGGATTCAGTACTGCGGGGATTTCCCCGCCAGTTATTTCACATTATACTTCTGAAATAAAATATGGTTCATGCAAAAGCTTTAGGGTAAATCATATGATGTGAAATAGAATGATTTCATATAGCAAAATTGAAGGCCCATTTTGACTGGAACGGACAAGAAGAAGAGAAACTCAGTGGTGCCACCTTCAGGCAGATGTTGCTGAAATGCAATACGGACTGGCGTCCTGTTGCAAGGAATGCGTATTCCGAATTTCGGAATAATCCAACACAGCATTAGGAAGTTATCGCTTCGAACAGATGTACACGGAAAAAAAATCTATTTTGACCCAGTGGCGCCACCTTCAGGCCGATGTTGCTGAAATGCAATACGGACTGGCCTCTTGTCGCAAGGAATGCGAATGCTGAATTTCGGAAGAATCCAACAAAGCGTTAGGAAGTTATCGCTTCGAACAGACATGCACGGACGTACACGAACATCCACGGACTCAAAGAAGCAAGAACCAGTGGCGCTACCTTCAGGCAGATGTTGCTGAAATGTAATACGGACTGGCGTCTTGTCACAAGGAATGCGTATTCTAATTTTGGAAGAATCCAACAAAACTTTAGGAAGTTATCACTTCGAACAGACATGCACGGACGTACACGGACATCCACGGATGCAAAGAAGCAAGAACTAGTGGCGCCACCTTCAGGCAGATGTTGCTGAAATGCAATACGGACTGGCCTCTTGTCGCAAGGAATGCGAATGCTGAATTTCGGAAGAATCCAACAAAGCGTTAGAAAGTTATCGCTTCGAACAGACATGCACGGACGTACACGAACATCCACGGACACAAAGAAGTAAGAACCAGTGGCGCCACCTTCAGGCAGATGTTGCTGAGATGTAATACAGACTGGCATCTTGTCGCAAGGTATGCATATTCCGAATTTCGGAAGAATCCAACAAAGCGTTAGGAAGTTATCACTTCGAACAGACGTACACGGACATTCACGGATACGAAGAAGCAAGAACTAGTGGCGCCACCTTCAAGCAGATGTTGCTGAAATGCAATACGGACTGGTGTCGTGTCGCAAGGAATGCGTATGCCGAATTTCGGAAGAATCCAACTAAGCGTTAGAAAGTTATCGCTTCGAACAGACATGCACGGATGTACACGGACATCCACATACGCAAAGAAGCAAGAACTAGTGGCGCCACCTTCAGGCAGATGTTGCTGAAATGCAATACGGACTGGCGTCTTGCGGCAAGGAATGCATATTCCGAATTTCGAAAGAATCCAACAAAGCGTTAGGAAGTTATCGCTTCGAACAGACATGGACGGACATCCACGGACATCCACGGACACAAAGAAGCAAGAACCATTTTAAAGTCCCCGGCCGCGTTGCGGCGGGGGACAAAAACTGCTAACGTAATTGCATCTCCTCAGTTGATTAATTAAGTCTCGACTTCCATATTTCGGTCAGAAGTACTTTAATTCAAGTAGTTCAACCGGACAGACTTCTTGACGGGGGTCGCCCATTGAAATTTTGAGTTATGCGCGCTCCAACAAATGACGTCATAATTTTGGCTTTTTTCTCTGCTTTCAGAAAGCGGTGCACAGGCACCCAAATAGTCCCTCTTAGCAACTCCTTATTAGGCCTTGAGTTAAAATCAAACTCACAGCGGAACCAAACACATACCATACTCCAATCAACTACCACTGGCCTTCAATTATTCCTCGCAAACGAGAAAAAATATTGAAAACAATTTACTTCTCTGGCAGAGGTTGCCTAAAGGGCACTGTTTAACCTGGGTTCTCCTGCCATGTTGCGGCCTTTACAAGAATACTAAACACTCAGACGTGTCGTCCATGCTTTGATGTCAAAATAATAGGAAATGCCATTTGCGGATGCGCCAGTAACGACGGAATTACCTTCTGTTTGATCAGCGTGTCTGTCAATGCATAGAATTACGCCCGCCGACGTAACGTCACTGTCACAGAACGACTGCGAACTTGGACGTACACTGCACGTCATGAACACAATGAGGAGAGAAAGCAGTGACGTGCACTGCACGTCATCAACATTGAAAGGGTTAACGTATCGGCACTATTTTTAATAGTGGTCTGGTACCTTCTGAGGCACTGGATGTGACATATTTATTTAAAAACTTACAGCCTTCCCACACAGCATATTTCATCGGTCCAACAGTGGCCCACCGTCGGCTGTACTGGTGGCCAATTGTTGGCCACCGTCGAAGGACCACTAAAATTTTCTCATCGGCCCACCCATGGCCCGATTACTTCGGTCCACCAGTGGCAGCCAGTTCTGTCCCGACGGTCGGTTTCCACTGGTAGTCTATTGTTGGCCACCGTCGAAGGGCCACTCAAGTTTTGCTCATCGGCCCACCGGTGGTCCGATTACTTGGGTCCACCAGTGGCTGCCACTGTTGACCCAATTTTTGGCTTTGCTATTGCTCACACAGCTGCTGATCAATCTTGCGACGATGTGAATACTCTAATAATTCAATGATAGGAAGTGATTTCCCCTATGATTGAATTATTAGAGTATTTTCAGCATCGCAAGAATGTTTCTGACTGATCAGCAGCCGGGTGAGCAGTGGTAGCCATTCCCCGAAATCCTCAAATATTTCAATCACATCCAGTTTTTAGACAAAATAAATCATTAAAGTAAACTTAATCACCCTCTAAAATCATTAAAATGATTAAGAAATAATGGATTATTTGTTGATTTTGGACCATTTTTCAAAGTGTACTAAATAAATATGATAATAAATATATATTTAGTACACTTCACAAAATGGTCCAAAATCAACAAATAATACATTGTTTCGTAATCATTATGATTTCACAGGGTGATAAATTTAGTGTAATGATCGTATTTTGTCCAAAAATTGCATGTGATTGAAATATTCGAAGATTTGGTGTACTTTCAACTAGGCAATCAGATGCACCTACTAATTAAGACGGCATTTAAGTAACATTTTCAACAAAGAAGGCTTGCAAGACTCCATTTTTTCAGTTCAGAAGGTGATGAAAAAGGAATAATCTCATTCTTTTGCCAGCTCTCATATCGAAGACTTTATTTCAGTCGATTGTCATGATTTTTTTTATTCAAAACAACATTCTTGGCATCAAAAAGTCCATGATTAATTTTTCCAAATTTTTTCAATGTTTTTGATGTTGTTCAAAATTTTAAATTATATGTTTTCTAAGAATACTAAGTTTCCTAATTCAGACTTTATCCATGGGACTATAAAAACACAACACAATATTCAAAAGTCTAGTGGATATATTAAATTAAATCATAATTTTGGGACGAAGCAAATGCTTCAAGCCGACCATCTCCAGACTATATGAATGACGCTGCTTTGTCAGCTCGGCCCCTTCGCCTGCCATCGCGATCACATGAATTATTCCGGCCGCCGAGTGCGGATTCAATCTCTTTATCGTTAGTTTTCAGGTGATGTTTCCTCCCGCACTCTAAAACAGAAGCAGACAAGGCATCGGTCAAAATTATCCTGACATTAATAATTGAAAACAAGGACTTTTTCTGCTGTCAAGATTTATACGAATGTAAGATCATATGGAGAATATCCTCAGTAATCACAGCTAGTAATCACATTATCAAACTAAACTGCAAGAGAGAATTGCAAAAGCAAACCATTCAGACTAATTAAAACAGCCTGCGCATGTCGCAATCCGAGTTAACAGTGCGTGTAATGCTTAAATTCTCTTTAATTACAAAATGAGCTTCATTAGAAACAAGACCTCAACTGAGCCCAAGATATGCCCTTAAACATACAGAGTAGACACTAACAGGGCTATCCTCGAAAAGGAGAAAGGGGGGTAATAGCCTATGAGATAATGCGCAATAAAAAGATGCTTAGGAGATAATCATCAGATCAGCTGCTCAGTGATATTATGGGATTAATTGATTAACATGTTTCAGGAAATAATACAGCATATTATGATGCTCCATGATTTCAGGGCATAAGCTTGATCCTTGGTGAACCTGTTTATGTTGTTTCAAAATCATACATGGCGTGATAAGTGGTATTCACTAAAACGAATACCAGATGAAAGTGGTGGTCTCAACAATCAAGTAGCATAACAATAAAACAAGTTGGATCAGTCAAAAAGGGTCACGTGTAGGCCTACATCTTCATATGGTGACGACAATTATAATGTGGCAAATTTCTAAAGAATCTAGCAAACTTTCTACCAGGAATTGTGTTATGTTCACTAGAGAAGGCAGTAGATAGAATTCAGACTCCTTCTTCTTGGCCAAATAAAGAAAGAAGATGTAGTCTGAATTTGTAGTCCACTCTAACCAAATGTCAGCTATACATATTTTATTTCTCGTACTTACTGAACACAGTATTATTAAACAAAGTCCATGAACTTGTCCTTTGTCCCTTTTCCTGACCACTTCCAGCTATGGGCAGCATCAGTCCCCAATATCGCTTTCAGATGGTGGTGTGTATGACATCATTTCCCCGCAAAAGGCCTAAAGCATTAGTCTGAAATCAACATGAAAAGTACATCATCATTTCGCACATATATCATTCTTGCTGACAAATTAATTCAAATGTTCGTGGAGAGTTAATAGTTTGTGTTCAGTCGCTGAAAAATGCAAAGACAAATTAAATATTATAACATCCTCTCAAAAATACCCTTATTTAAATGGAGATAATACTACCATCAAAATAACTACCAGGAGAGTTTATACATAATTTGTTTAATAAGTAAAACAAGGAATCAATTACAGCATACTATATTGTATCCGCGAAGATTTTACAACTGACTGAGACAGAATCTTGACTACTGCCAATATATTTCAGTAACAGCTTTAATCATTAAGCAGCGTTCTGTATACATACAGAAATAAAATGAATTAGAGCAATGAAATTAAAGGAGTTGATTACACATAATCTGTAAACATGTAATCATTCAATACTTGTCAGTGTAAATTGCTGAATACAAGTCAAATGACACGATTGATGCTTTTTCATAGACAATTACATTCCACGGTCGGGTAATATTTAATCTATAAGCCTGTATCTAGTAATTTATTTCTCATTGATCAATATCTACATGTATACAAAATACGATAACCTGAAATTCATATCAAATGCTGATCCTGTAGAAAATTATGTTTTCATTCTATTAGCCTGACGAATCACTACATTATCCTTCCAGAAATATTTAATATCTCGTTCCAAATAGGCTGCATACGTATAACCATAATACTTAATCTTTGAACTATTTAGTCTGTAAATTTATTAACCATAAAAACATTGCACCACATATGGATGAAATCATTCAATTCCTCAAAATAATTAAGGGAGACAACTCTGTATAACAATGCTGCAATAATATTAAAGGGAGGTAAATCTCGTTTTTGGCGCGACAGTTGCCTG
>JAVTVY010004418.1:0-37523 GCA_036873755.1 Hanleya hanleyi
GGATATCATTTTGGCGAAGTGCATTCGTGTGTGAGTGGAGAGGGGGGTACGACCATATACCTTTACGTTCACTTTTAAGAATTCATTTGATAGTTTTTTTGACCGTGTCGGAAACTGTTTATTTTAATAGGTGACTTCTCCACGAATTTGAATAGACCTATTTATGCAACAGATATATTCTATGTGACCATTAAACAGTCTTAAAGGAGCCACCCTTTGTTATCCATTTATACTGCACAGACTAACACGGCTGCCCCAGATTTCCAGGCTGTATTTAGGTCATCCTACCCGGAGCGTGAAGTAGGCCACTTGATTTTGGGCCATGTGAACTATCTTCAACCTTGTCGAAGTCGGACTGGAGTGATAAGTTGGTCCAACGGAGACCCGACCTAAAATTAGGACCATTTGTATTCACGATAACAGAATTTAAAGTCTCGCAGCTTATACACCCTTCACAAACTGGAAAGAAGAAAGTTCCGTTACTATTTCTGCATACGCCGCCATTTTAGTGTTCAAGCGAAGCTAATGCGATAATACAAGGATTTCTATTGGGTGGTGTATTATGTTCGTCAACCAATCAAAATTGAATATGAAATTGGATACCTTTTCATTCAATGTGAGCTCCATATATATGTTCGATATTCGCAGAATATATATTTGATTCTTATTCAATATTTCGTTTATTCATTGGATAATCGAATATAGGCAATTGCAGTTTGAAGACATTTGCTTTCTAGAATAGCCTAAAAATAATACCTATTGATGGAATATTGCAACATTTCGCCTACCATAGTATTGTACATCTTTGTGTAGGGATAGTATTCAAATATTCTCTTTTTTTCTTTTCACCCAGCCTTTACCGAGACGGTTGAGAAGCGCAGGAATGGACGAAGACATACAGAGGTATGCATTACTTCTGTCGTATTACACAGCCTCTACTAACTATCCTTAGGTTGCATCACTGTATACATTAAAAAAAATCACAAAAATGCATACAGTGTCCTGTCACAACATGGCGGTGTATTGCATTTGGACTATTGTCAGGGCCTTAATACAGCTGAAAGTCTTGACACATTGTTGCCCTCAGACCATGTCTTTTCATCCTTGTGTGAAATATGGACCGATCGCAACCCAACCATTTAATTAATAAAGTTTGAAACTTCCAAGCTTGAAAGCCCAAAACTTCTTGGTGGTTCAACAATGGACATCACATTACCATCAATATGTACAATCATGTTTTTAAAATGGCAGATGTGTTTATCTTTTTGTGTCATTACTTTTAACATTTCTTCTATTG
The DNA here is from genome assembly GCA_036873755.1 of Hanleya hanleyi. Lineage (NCBI taxonomy): Eukaryota > Metazoa > Mollusca > Polyplacophora > Lepidopleurida > Hanleyidae > Hanleya > Hanleya hanleyi. The sequence goes on from JAVTVY010004418.1 coordinate 1,298, forward strand.
CAAAAGCGTTACTGCTGTTTCTTCCTGCCAACTGAATTTTAGTACACAAATTCAGAACCCTGAAAAACCCACCATTATCAGTTATAGTAGTCATATAGGTCAAACTAACACCCAGTATTATAGGTATTCTTTCCAAAACTATGCATCTATCGCAACAGTATCCACTTATTCACTGACGGTTACCACATTCTACACGGTCCAACTCAGTCTCTTTTTTTTCCGTCTTTCTTCAGTTATACAAATGTTACCACTGTCAATTTGATCTTCCTGCATGAATGCAATCAGGGCTGTTCCACAAAAAAATTATGAAATTATAGGTTAAAAACGATTAATTTTCATGGACGGTCTTGTTTTGCATTTGGCTCATACATGCATTAGGGTCTATGTGCCTTATTAAATCAACCTTCAATGGTGTTTTGGTATTTGATGTTCAAAGTGAGTTACCCCTCAGCCCAACTTGATGTGTACTATTTTCTGGAACAGTCTTGAATTCCTCGATAAGCAACTGTCTAGCTACTTGCTGTTGCTTGAGGGAATGTGGTATGGGTTGACATAGGTTGTCATGAGAGGCGAGTGATCACTCTCCTCTCGCCTCCACATGTACTGGAGTAGAGCTGTTACTCACTCGCCTTGAACACAATGAGCTTCTTCAATAAGATGCAGTTTATTATTGTTATCACTCTCATAACTCGCCACAGACATTTATGAGGGGAGTAACTGATCACTCTCCTATATTTTCCTCATGAGGAGCACTGGTTGATAGGCCCTTCTCTGCTGTACTTGTCATCACTCTTCTTCTCCTCTAAACATTTGGTGGTTCCTTTCCTACTGTAGTAATATAATATGTACATTCTCATTTCATCAGAGACGCAATACTCAATCCCAGAGGCATCTTCTGTATTCCAAATCCATGAAATCCTCGGTCAAGTCCGTGTATAGTCCGAAATACCTGCAGAAGAGTTTGCCGGATGAAGAAGGTAGTGTGCATTTGTTCGTCTTAATCCTTCACAATATTTTTCTTTTTGAAATTTGTATGTATTAATGTAGATAAATTTTGTTATAACTTTCTCGCTTTGAAATTTCCAGTGTGAGTATCTGGTACAAAATGTAAGAATGTTCATGTACCTGTCCTACTTTAATTTGCTGGGCTTCAAATTTTCATATCTAGTATTCTACCCCCCCCCCCCCCTAATTTGACCTTAATTTGTCATCAATGATCGTTGAAGGCTTTTTCCTGTGTATGCTCGTGTGAATTATATTTCAACTCGACCATCACCTTCTGTTTTGGGGGCATGAACTTTTCACCCTTTGTTTGTCGGACTACCATGAATTGTCCTCCGGTTGTTATGTATGAACATTCTCAGCCTAGCTTAGCAGGAACAATGTTCTATACATGTGGATACATACCAGGTACTGCACAAGACAATCAGGAATTGTTAATCCATGTCCTGTAAAAGCCAACCCAAATAAGCAAACAGTATAATTTGTATTTTTGCTGCTACTTGTACACTGTTTTAGCTTCCAATTAGTAGTGTCTCAAGTCAGTTTATATTTTAAAATCTCTTAACACCAGCTGGGATACTTCATCCCATATACATAAGCGTGTGACACACATTAGGTAATCAAAAATGGTTGCGGGACTACTTTACATTTTCCAACTGGAAATATCTGTAATAACTGACACACCATTACAGGAAGTAGTCCATCACCCATAATCAATTTCTATTGCATACTCTTAATATGACATTGTAAAAATGGCATCCAGCTTCAATAATTCTGTCATCACTTATTTTGACCTTCACAATTATTAACTCTCCTTCTCTCATTTGATTTATACAGGAATTACTGCTGGATTCTCTTGCAAGCAGTGGCATAGTATATTCCAGATTGGATTTATTTATTGGCTATGTGGACCTTCATGCTGTCACCTTTTACTGGAGACCCTATGTGCCAGACATCACGCCCATACTCTGAAGATGGCAACCATGCTGGCAGGTGATGTTGAATCCAACCCTGGTCCAGGAATAGTAGGTCCCATTCATTTTTCGCTGCATATTAAACACTTGACATGCTATAATTCAGTCGGCACTGGCATATCTATCGTACGAAAGTCTGAATCATTCCAAACAAACATTATTCTATAAGTTCTATTCTTTGCTTTTTGTCTGGATCGCCACCGCGTAGCGGTGTCGACCAGACTATGCTGCCACTCACGAAATTTATGCAAATGTGTACGTGCACTATAATGCGGTGACCCTGGGTTAACCTGTATCACTCCGCCAGTGATTTTCACTGTGTTAAGTCTTATATCAGGGTATTAACCAGAAAATGAAGAAAAAAACAGTCGTAATCGTTTCATGTGAACTAGAAATAAAACGAAATCTGAATTTGAGTGTATTTCATATTCATTTCTTCGCCCAGGGATTGCTTAAATCCGTGGACTATTTTTTTGTTCTTTGGTTCCGGGCGATCGGCTCAAACCCGGTTCTCAGCGCCCACCAGGCGATAACTCATGCCAGCACTGTGCTGTCACCGTAGACTGTTGTAAATGTAAATTGATGACCTGGTAATATGGTAAGCTGCCCACCTCGTGTTTGCAGGCTGTGCGCTTTTTGCATCTGTCTGAGTTTGCGGTAAGTCAGATTACTTATAATATATATGTCTGGTGTTTATAGTTCGTAATTTGTTTGTTGACAACGATAGCGTTGGAGAGACAATTTGTGCGAAAATCCCTGTTAATGTTGCTGTACGATCATACGTTGCAAATCTTGTTCCTTGGTCCGACTGTCGCACTTGACAGGTTCAGGTTCTGGGATTATGAAGACACCAGTTTTCAACACTCGTACGTTCTTTCCCGTGAAGTCGGCGTTCGTTACTATTTTAATGTGTACGCATACTGCATGGAATATATTTCCAGAGGAGATATGTGTCGAAGCAACAACAATAGTCGACCGGATCCTGTCCACTGCAAATTTATGTATTATGTACTCTGCTCTCCGAATATAATTTAGTTTCAAAAAGTTTGAACAACAGCAAAACTTTTCGAAAGTGGAAACAACAGAATTTGTCAGGTACCGCTTTCGAAAAGTTTTGTTGTTGGTGGTGTTCAAACTTTTTCAAACTAAATTATATACGCAATGATCGTACAGCAACAACAACAGGAATTTTCGCACGTTGTCAACAAACAAATTTACTATGAACACCATGCAGGCATATATAAGTAATGGGGACTTAACAAACTCATGCAGCTCTTGCAAATATCTGTGCTACACAAATAAAAACACATTAATAAAACTATCCAGTCTCCTCGCATATTTGTCGCTTTGTCACAATAAAATTGCATGAATTATGAAAATCTGCTCGCAAAAACTGGTAGAAGACATTGACGCAGACGATCCACTTTTAACCATATTACTGTAGATAGTTTCTTGCTACCATGAAGACCTAGCATATTTCTAAATGAACCGCCTTCACAAATTCACTTCCTTGAAGACTAAACTTTGTTCCAGTTGTGATTTCCCAAACAGACTCGTCCACAAATTGGAGAAAATCTCCACATTTATCCATACATCTGCTATCGACTGAAACATGCCAGCTGAAACGTTTTGAAACTTTAAATCCATTATTGGCGATCCAGACATCAGTACTTTGAGTACTTTCATTCATGATGCTGGTGGTAACTATTTCCTCACTTCGTAGTAATGAACCAGCATTTAATGGCAAAGAACATGTCATTTCTTCTCCTGCAGTGGCTGTTACCAATTCATCGATCAACTCTGCTTATCACTAATTCATCGATCAACTCTGCCGATCACTAATTCATCGATCAACTCTGCTTATCACTAATTCATCGATCAACTCTGCCGATCACTAATTCATCGATCAACTCTGCGGATCACTTGGCTGAGAGTATCTCCAAAGCAAATACATATGTACTGTTATTCCCACTAGATAACACAGACTCCTATGTTTACATCCAATTATTATGGCATGTAATAAATCATCTCTTCTTTTTGGCAGATCACTTGTGGCTGGGAGAACTGTGAAGAACATTTTAGCAGCATTCGGAATTTGGCACAGCACCTTATCACCCACATTTCAATGCCAGTATGTCGCTGGGTAGGATGTGCTTTCCTTTGCCACAGTGAGAAAGACTTGCAAAGCCATATTCTGCAGCATATATACTTGGTAAGCAGACAGTAACATATGTTGTATTCATATGTTTAGCCAGTATAATTCAAAATGCTATGTGCAATAAATATTAGGAATCTCAACATTTGCTCATTATTGGACATATGGTAAGGGCTGTTCAGAAAAAGGTACAGGAGGGAGAGGACACGTGACACTTGATATATTAATATGTCTGGTTGGGTAGAGGGTAGAAATGAATGTAATTATACGGGTAGTTGTTTTTTCCGATGCCCTCTTGTTCTGCTAGAAAACATCCGTCATTAAAATGTATGGAATTCAGCGATATCAAGACAAAGAAATGTACGAGTAGCAAAGAATATGAAGACACAATAAAATTATGTCTTTGCATATGCGCGCACCTACCAACCAGTCTTTGCTGGCGGCAAATTTTGGACAATACTTACCTAAATTTGAAGATACTGGATTTCATAGCCAAATCCCAATTATTCGGCTAGTATTTCTTGAAACCCAGGCAATACACAGAACAAATTATCACTCTGCATGCCCCAATTTTCCATGCCTATGTCTCAATTTATTTTGCATCTCCTAGCCTTTTTTCAACAGTGGGTAAAACAGAAGTTTCAATGTTGAAACATTATTGGTTCACTGGACCAGTAAGGTGTGAAATGGATTAAGTAGAAGTGATAATAATGACTGCTGATTGACTGCATTGTATTGTGCAAGTCGCCAATTGTTATGGTTCACCTCACTTAGCTTTGTTCACTGAACAAAATAAATAATGACATTTAAAAATTTCAAAAAGACACCTCCATCCTCAAAACAATTTCATTCTGAGTCAAATATTGCATGATTTAGTCATCAGTCATTGTTGTTGGTAATTTGTTATTGATGTTTACATGTATTCCAAAAAATGTTTGGAAATGTCTTCAGAATGTACATTAATGTTGTTTCTATTTTCAGAGTGCTGACAACCTAGATCATTTTCACAGCATCGACGAATGGGCCTCACAATTGCCATCAGGAATATTCAACGATGCATTCACCGATCTCCATCTCTGTCCACTCCATCTGGTATGTAGTTTTGTCCTGGGTATTTTTTCAGTAATAAGCCAGCTCTCCAATATATGTACACAATTTACCTACAAGCCTCACCTTCATGTTGCCAGTGCACTTACATCAATATGTTTTCTCTACCATGTAATACCAAGGATAAGACATGATGCATTATTTAAAGGGTTATTTCGGCTATCAGCAGAAGACATTGTCCAGTCTCTGCCAAAATGTAACCTTGCTGTACAAGTCCACAAGCAAATCATCGTACTACAAAGGATAAGACCAAAACCTGATTCATCCAGGACTATATAAAAATATCATTTGTCCCAAGTATAAAATGCCTCCTCCCCCCTACACTTCTCCTCAATAGCAAACAACAACCAGGGTTATATCCAGGAATTTGAAGTAGTGTCCTTATTTGAAAAAAATAATGCCGAGCGCAGCGAGGCGTAGCTTACAGGCCGGGGTCCAGGGGCCGCCTAGGCCCCTTGAAGCTCTGGGGTCTTAGATGCTCTCAGGAGCATTCGAGCCCATTTCTGGCTATTTAAATGTCTTGTCAGATACCTGTAGATAATGAACAATTTACTTCTTTTTTTTCCAAATTTTCACCACATTCAGGCTGATCTTGCTTGTGTTTCAAAATGACAAAGTTGAGCAGGGACTTGCTGCATGAATTTCCAGATCATTTACTTCCACGTGCTGTCAGATTGATACTATACCATGATGTCAACTTTGACTAAACTAATAACAACTAACCTTTTTGCTGATTAAACTAGGGCTCAGGGGCCGTCTAGGCGCCGAGAAACTCTGGGACCCTTGATGCATGTCTTGTCGATCAGACAAGCATATCATGCACATTTTACTTCTTGTTTAATCTGATCATCTGCTTTTAAAATTATTTACAGCTGCTGCTTTCAAAATTTCTATTGAATAGATTCCTCTGTACAGTATTTTTATACCATGCTGTATATCATTCGAAGCTGATTCTCTTCCCACCTCGACTGCCTCAACAGGTTGAACATAATTTGTCCCAGCTTCGATGCCTGCATCATTTTCCATGTCGTGTTCAACATCTGCTTGACCTGTGTTTTCAATACCGGCAGCACAGCATCGAGCAAAGAGAACGTCGACTTTGTGGCAGTCAGACCCTTCATCTTCCTTTAGTTTTTTTTTCAAATGTCCAGCCAACACACCGCATCCTCTTGTGCGGCCGCTACCCTTCGTATTTTCCCCCAGACCGACCTTTCTGTCCCACCATGACGGACAACGCGAGAACGCACACGCTGCCTAGTTCTCCAGACACTCGCAGACGTACATATTTCCGACTTCATTCATAGTATAGACCTCTGCCTGGAGAACGACTATCGCGCCCCCAGTGGCCAAGCTTATCAACGGATAGATGCATAGTTGTCTCCCTTGCCATAAGTTGTCTAACGCGAGTTGACACACACTCGTCCAGGTTTACGGCTTTCAAACATTGTAAAAAATCATCATTTGATTTTTGAAAAAAATCATTTGATATTTTGCAAAAACATATTCATTTTTAATTCATTTGATTTTGTACCTGTGTCCGTTTTACGGACGCTGTGAGACCCTAGATCTAACCCTGACAACTGACACCTCACTTGTGCATTCATCAGTTCAGTCCAATTAAGTGATAAGTGGAGAAAGATTAAAGTCTGGATTGAAGAAATTGACCTCATTGATCGGGCATAACACAATAAATCTTCTCGGTGAAGGGTAAACAAATGTGGGGCTCAACATTGGGAAACCTGCTGCATCTTGGCACCGATGCATTGCTGCTGAACACTTTTGACAACACTCTTTATCCACCAACGACATAAATATGCAATGTACAGAGTGGCATACAGAGTGACCACCATGTCACGAGGGGTATGTTCGAGAATCATTGAACTCCATGTGTATTAATTAGCCTAATTAGAATGATCTGCATTCCATGTCAAAGAAAATGTTGAGTCGAGAAAGAATTAACAGATTGAGCCCAAACTTGGCATACAAAGTGTCCACCTTGTCGCAAGGGGGTGTTCGAGAATTGTTGCACTCCATGCATATTCATTAGATTAATTAGCTATTAACATTAGTGTATTCCACGACAAGACGAATGTTAAAGGTACTTTATTCAGAAATAATTTGTGCATTGAGCCCAAACTTGGCGTTCGGAATATCCACCATATCATGAGGGTGATTTTTGAGAACCTTTGCACATCTTGCGAATTAAACAGCTGTATGATATACTGAATTCCATGTCTGGGTAAATGTTAAGTTTGACTGAATGTAGGCACTGGCACAGGGTTTGTAACAAAAACTTATTAACTGAAATGTTCCTAGAGACCAGTTGAGTTTAACCAATTCAGGACACACAGTGAAATTGTCATAGCCCTACTCCGACACAAAATGAAAGTCTTCATATGAAAATGTAATGTAAATGTAAGCAAATGTTCCCAATATTAAACTGGAGCCAGAAACTCACCCATACGATATGACACATGTCGTTATCAACATGGAAAGATTGTGAATATTTTTGTAGGACTAGGCGCACCTATCGCATGACATTTGGCAATTACTGTGTCGCGTGTCGCATCTATTAACCTGTCAACATGTCATATAAGTAATTGTTTGGGCCTAATTTAGGCATGTGTTAGTACGCTGCATATGAAACTTCAATGTACGCCCAGGGCATGTGTAGAATTCATAGTAAAGCACTATGGTGGTATCCAATATTCTTTCATTCCATTAACTGTTGCAGGCGAGCTATTTAGTAACCTAACTGCCCTATTTACTTTCGGAAAATGGAGGAATAAGTACTTTGTTTCTGGTCCACATTACAAATTTGTTTAGCCAAACTAGAGCAAAATTGTCTCCAAATCCCATCCCACTAAGTATTGTTTCGGCACACCAATTAAATGCACAGGCCTGGAAAGCAGTACCAAACATCAATGACACAAATGTTATCATGAGCGACACATGTACGTACATGTATACCATCAGGCAATAATGGCATGTTTGCATGTTACCATATGGATGATGTACCAAAATTTTCACAGAATCTTGGAGTGATTAGTAGGGCTCAATCTTTCATGTCTTGGTACATACTGTGTAAGGTGTCGCGATAAATATACATGTATATGACAGATTTAGATTTTGCAACAGCTACATTTCTTTTTCCCTGAAATATCATGGTTCTGGCAAGTATACAAGTCAATTCACCTTGTACCCCAGAGTTTTCTGCCACAGAAGAGTTTATTGGTAATATTCTTTGTTGAGTAACACTGTTTATCATTTTTGCTTACAGAGATCACACCTGGGGGAGTTGCTGTTCGATGAGACATTCCACATTAAGAATAACTATTACACCGTTATTGACCATAGTATGCATCTGCAAAATCTACGTATAAATCAGCCAGATGTTTACTTTAAAGAAGTGGAGGCATTTCACAGACGTCGTCAGGATATAGATGTCAATTGGGAGTTCAACACCACTCAATGGAGAAAGAAACAAGAACAGTTAATAGCTCAATCTGTGAACTCTACCCGCATGGGAAGTTCCAGAGTGCAGCCCGCAATGGATGTGTATCACAGCCAAATTCCCAAATTTCCAACAACTGCAGCAGCTCCTACAAATCTCCCAGATGTAGCTGAAAGGACCTTGAATTTGAAATTTCATCATTTTGCGAGTGAAGGTGTACCAGTCACACCAGTGAAACGACCAAGACTTGAAATCCCCCACTTGGATGAACCATGGATGGGGAATGTTGTGTCAAATTTACAGAGATGTCGGGAGGCAGTGGAGAAAGAGGTCAAATTTATTGGCTCTCTTATGTCAAGAGAGTTTTTAACAGCAAGCTCACCTATTCTCCTAACATGTGAACAGCAGGTGTTAAAATTAGCATCTTATCCTTCTTGCACAGATGGTGTCATTTTTTTTACTGTTTTCTCTAATGACGCAAATGAGTGTTATGTTCGATTTTTTGAATCTGGCTGTTACAGAGACTTCATGTCTCAAACTGGCTTGGAAGTCATGTGCAACACCCTGAATATTCCAGAGGAGAAAATTTGTTTGTCACAGATATCCACACAGAAAGATATCTTGAATAAATCTTCTGAATATATTGACAGTAAGCTGAAACGTCCCAGACCTGATAAAATCTTCAAGACTAATTCATCTTCCTTGAAGGAGAATGTCGGAAGGATGGTTTCCTTAGCAAATACAAAAGGAATACCACTGAATTACTTTCTACACATAGCTGGTCAAGGTTGTAGAACAGATTTGTCCAACATTCCAAGTGACAAATGGTTCACAAGTTACGATTTGGATGAACAACTCTGCAGCCAACTGGACAATCACTTGATTGGCTTCCCCCTTGAGAGACGGGAGGTGTGTAAAAGCGATGTTAACTTTTCTGAGGAAATAACACCCCTTGACTCTGTAGTAGCCAGACAGAGTATGTTTCTGAACTATCTATCAAATGACCCATATCGATTTTTGAAAGGTCAGCCTCTTCGTTTTCAAGACCGTTTCCCGACTTCGTCGAACCCGGCATCTCTTCGTCACAAAGTCATGCATTTGTTTCAACGTGGAGACTATTCACAAGTGCTGGCCCTGATAAGCAAAACTCGAACAGATCAGCTACCAGCAACAGACATGTCAATACCTGAAAGTGACCCTGTAGTTGACCCGACAAACAGCTCACGGAGACCTGTCTCAGAGAAACGTAGGAAGACTATCACACGTGACTCTCTTGTTCAGTCTCTAGATGTAGTTCGAATCAGTAATTTGGCTCTACCTCTGACGGTGTACGACAACTATAAAAGACAGTTACTTCAGTGCGGAGTGTTGGAGCTTCAGGTAGTTGATGAGGACAGGGTTATTGCTATCATGAACGACTACAGTGATGAGGACGGATCCTTCATTGAATTTGATTATGTTCACACAACTGCCATGGCAACAGAACTTGGATTCGAATGTACTTGCTCATGCAAGATATATAGCACATTGCTGGATGGTATTGATACTTCAGACTTGTCAGACAATGCACATCTACGTTACGACACATTACACCCAGACAGTATCAAATGCATACATTGCAGATTCCTTATCGATGATGTTTACCCAAACATGGTTGAGGACGAGTCTAGTACTGCTACCCAAATTCGACAAAAGGTGCAGAAAGCCTTGGAATCACGGAATAGACCGGTCATCAATCTCAATGGAAAAAACCAAACTAGAAAGTTTTCAGTGTTGGTTGATGATATGCCAGTCTTTGTCTTCATCACCTGGAACTCCTTTACAGAGAAATATATCATCACCTGCACAAATGGTTTCTGTAGATCCAAGAAAGGGGCCAAAAAAGATGTTGAGTCATTTGGATCCAGTGTCCTGTGTCAACATCTGGAAGTTTTGAAAATGAATCCAGATTGTTGGAATGCCTTCTCTTCTCAGCAGCATGAAGAAACGGACAATGCTGAACCACAAGCTGATGACAGTGAGAACCCACCCATTTATGACATTCTTTCTTCATGCACAACTGTGGATGAAGGTGATTTTGATGAAGATGAAGGAGTATGGAAGTTTAAATGCTTGAGTACCCATTCTGCAAGAACAGAGACGAGTGCAGATCTTTGTAACAGTATAAGGGAGAGAGATACCTGGAATGATAGAAGTCTTGATCGTCATGAAGGCTGTTTACTTGGCCCAGGTTTAGTCCGAACACCAGAAACTTCATGTTTGTGCCATAGTGGATGGACAAGTGAAGCCTATCCAGAAGGAAAGAAGGTGTTCGTACGAAAGCTCCTCATTTATACTGATCATGCTCCTGTGTTGTGCAGAGTGTTCACACGCTTGTGCATCAGTGATGAAAACCCATGTAAATTGAAATGGGATGAGGGGCATTCATTGTGCATCCATGTTGTAACGAAGGACACCGCAGCTGGAGACGAAATTGGTTGGGCCTTTGTTAATCAAGTTACCAGTTCCCACATAACATTTTCCTCCTTTTGTGCAAATCAAACTAAGGCATACAAGATGAGATGTCCTCATTCCAGAGAGTTCATGCACAGAGATGTTTTCATCAAATGGTGGTTCAGCTGGGCATCAAATATGAGAATAGATTTCCGTGAGCCCTGTTCAGTGTGCAAGTTCACTCCGAGACAGTTGGCCTGTGATGGAACCAAAGTGGTTATAGGTTTTCGTCACGCTAAATTCGAAGACATAAATACCTTTAATCCCGAGTCCGACGTCGTTCCAACAGAGCACCGAAGAATGGATCGTTGTCCAATACCTAATTTTGAGAATCTGAGTACAGGAGACACGAGAAACAAAGATGTGCGCTCGTGCAGAGCGCACTTGAATTACCTGGCTGCATTACATCTCAATCAGCTAGACACTGCAGATCTTCTCGAAGAAGAAACATTGAAGGCAAGAAATGATTTGGTAAAAAGATGTATCCCACCACAAGTCCTGCCATCCTTCAATCGTTTCTTGGCTGGAATGGAACAGTCAGAAAAGCAGGTATACGCACAACTGCTTAAAATACTTTCTACCACTGCTCCTGTCTGTAGTCTTGTACCTGCATCCTTTGCAGGAAGTCTGCAGAAGTTGCTTGATGGAATTTCCAATAAGACTATGGAACATATCGACCCTGTACTGTTTAATACCTCCATGAACGATCTCCGACATTATGCCCCCGAAATCAGAGATCTCATAGCCAATTCCATAGATTGTAACACTATCATTCCAGTTGACATTGTTTCCCTCCTGTCATACCTGTGTTACCGTGTTCAGACATTACAGTGTGTTACAGCCGAGGAAGCACAAGTCCAGTTTGGGACGTACAACCCTATGAAATATGGTAGAGCCTATTATTTCTCTGAGTCTGGACGTAAACTTCGTCATGTTCGTAAATTCTCGATTGACGGGGAGAAAGAGAAGAAAAAGAAAAGTGACACTTTCGATGACCAACCGCTTGAACATGAGAAGTGTGACAAAAACTTTGGAAAGGCACACATATCTGCCAAAGGTAGTACATCTCTGTTCCTTTGGTTTTGTCCCAACCATGGGCATTGCTACGGGTTCCACATGAGTCATGCTGAAGGAAGGAAAGACCCATTTGCATCATTGTATAGCCACCTGGAAACTCCACCCAAAGAGATATTTTATGATTTTGGTTGTGGCTTCCATGAGTATTGTTTGAATAGAGAAAGTGGTTATTTCAAAGATGTTCGTTTTTTTCATGATATTTTTCATGGGTATACTCATAAATGCTCTGTAGCGTATAAGTCTTCAAGACTTAGGGGATACGACTGTATAAACTCAGAGATATGTGAACAGTTCAATAGTTACATTCAATGCATAAAAGCTAGTGCAAGACAGATGAACCAAAAGCACTTTTGTTTCTACCTTCAGTTCTTTCTCCACATTTGGAATCGAAAGAAACGTGAAAAATTAATGAGAAGAGTTAATGTAGCACTTGCTGGCAATGATTGAGATGAGGGAAGTCACATATAGCACCCACTTAACAGATTTTTAGAATATCCTGTATGCATGCATGGTATATCAATGTTCCCATTGGTTGGGGTTTTTTGGCACAGCTACGGTGCTGTTTTGTTTGTAATGTAATGGATGTTTTCAGCCCTTGCATGACAAGTTCATTTTAAACAGGCAAAACTTTCAGAGGCACTGGACTTTGTGTTTCAAATGGTGGGTCATTCTTCACAAAAGTAGTGCTCTGTGTTTTTTTTAACTAAGCACATGTATTGAACTGTTCAAGAGTAAGAACCTTACCCTCTCATGGCCATTTAATGCATGGCCTTCCTTAAATTAATAATGAGGGGTCTACTTTATCACATATGTTTGTAAGTCTTTGCAGTGTCCAGTATTTCATCATGGTTGGTGCATAAAATCATTTTACACAATAGTATTTTATGAGGTTTTTATTCCGAATAACCCGACACACGCTTCAGATTGATTTTCTGTATTGCTCAAAGGAATAGGTCATATCTGAATGAAGGCGTTGCATAAAGGGTTGAAATTTTTGTCCATCAGGTCTCCACTCTCTCTCATTGAAATGGTGGACCAAATGATTCACACAAGTGTGTGCTTTTAAAATTCCATCACCACTGAAGCCTTGACATGGTTTCAATCATTTTGTACAACTGTGTTTTTGGTTATGTAATCATGTTTCATCACGAAAACCTGGAAGCCTTTGCTGGGGCAGGGCTGCCATTGTGGTGTTTTACACAGGTTTTAACTGCAGCACACTTTTTTGAAATGCATATTGACCATTATACCAGTTTTTCCATCTACACAGGAGCCTCTGCAGTGGAAGGCCTTACGTAATATAGTGTTTCGAACAATGGGTCAAATGATTTGCACAATGATTATTTTTTCTACTTATTCTTATCTGTTGTACATAGTAACCTTTGCTGGCCCAGAGCTTGGATGAATGGATGATACAATTGGTCATGCAGATCTTGCCGTGCAACGCTTTTCCCCTTCCTGTCTCAAAAGGATCCCTTCTTGCTGATGCCATACACTACATGTAGCTGGTCCCACTGCACTGCATGCTACACTTTTCTTCTCTTCCCCTCCCCGTAATAATTCGAGTAGGTAATACCACCCGATGCTTTCACGAGTTATATAAAAGTTATAAGCTTCATATTATAAACATCCACTATTCCCACATTTCCCTACGCAAGTCAACTGGTCATCGCACTAGACAAATTCAAGGTTGTCGGCTTGATCAAAGGGATATCATTTTTATGACATTTCTGTGAAAATGTAGACTCGCAGGGTAGGCCTACAATGCCTGAACCCCTGATGAAAGTATCCTACACAGTGTGAATACAGACGCGTACAAGCAATAGATAAATATGCAATTTACCCTGCAGTGGGTCTTGCACAAACACGAAAGTTCCCCATTTCTGGTGATGAAATTTCTGGTCCATAATTTCATGTCCATTTCCCATGGTGTAATATCGACTTTCAGCCATCCGCAGTCCCTTGTGGTCCAACTTCTTGAACACTATGTCTCCGGTTCAGGCTCCACAATATTTTCGGCACACAAACGTCGCCAACGTCATCGGTACTTGGCTTTTGTTCATACCATCCAGCAGATCCTGCAGTCGTTCATTCACCATCGTCCCATCATTGAAGGTATCACACTGCTTGAGTGAATTTAATTGAATTCTTTATTACATACAGTCATAAGGCCACGAAGGAGCTCATTTTTAAAAATAACAAACATATAAAGAAATTAAGTACAAACTGAAATATTGACAAATAAGTAATAACTAAATAGGTAATAGTAATAGAAATACGTTCAATATATGTTAAATTTTATGATAGAATATACATGTAGCATGTGTATAAATGATAAAGGAGGTCATATAATGCAGCAGCTGTTAACGTAATAAAGATGTCTGTGAAGTATATTCCATAATTAAGCCAAGTGAAATGTGTCTCTTTAGCACAAGGAAAAATTGTGTCCCACGACAAGACAACTAAGGTGAAACCAAGCAGTTCATGTGTACAGTGACCATGTAGGGCTTTCTCTCTCTCTCTCATTCGTCATCACCAACGTCATCGGTACTTGGCTTTTGTTCATACCGTCCAGCAGATCCTGCAGTCGTTCATTCACCATCGTCCCATCATTGAAGGTATCACACTGCTGGAGTGAATTTAATTGAATTCTTTATTACACACAGTCATAAGTCCACGAAGGAGCTCATTTAAAAATAACAAACATATAAAGAAATTAAGTACAAACTGAAATATTGACAAATAAGTAATAACTAAATAGGTAATAATAATGCGTTCAATATGTGTTAAATGTTATGATAGAATATACATGTAGCATGTGTATAAATGATAAAGGAGGTCATATAATGCAACAGCTGTTAACGTAATAAAGATGTCTGTGAAGTATATTCCATAATTAAGCCAAGTGAAATGTATCTCTTTAGCACAAGGAAAAATTGTCCCACGACAAGACAACTAAGGTGAAACCAACCAGTTCATGTGTACAGTGACCATGTAGGGCTTTCTCTCTCTCTCTCTCTCATTCAATTTTTTTTTAGCAGAAGAGGAACAGGTCCTTCAGCAGGAAGGTTAAAATTGTCAAAGGATATTTCATGTTTGTGATGGCTATTTTTTTCTTCTAGGATAATCTATTCGCTCATCACACAGTTCTGACCGGGTTCTAATAATTTAGCGCAACTGCAGGACACTCCGTTGCAGAAGCATATATCACCACATGAAATGGAAGCAGGTGAAATGGAAGCCTTTGCAGGAGCAGGCTTTTCATTATATAGTGCTCCAAACCATGGGTTGGATGATTTTCCACAATGGACTTCCTCGTGGGTTTATTATAATATAGAATTTTTTTTGACCTATAGGTGGACAGAATAGTTTTTGGTTGCTGGTTCTCCAGTAGGAATGTTAATAAAAGTGGGTGAAATCATCTTTCATATTTGTTATGCCTACTTTTTTTTTTCATCATATATATACATGAAAGCCTTTGCAGGGGCAGGGCTTTCATATATTAGTGTTTTGGTGGGTGAAATAATTTTGCACAATTGCAGTGAACTTTTTTAGAAAAAGAATAGCATAGCTACATCTCACCAGGTGTAATTGAAGCCTTACAAGAGGGAAGTCTCACATTTACATACATAAACAATGGGTCGAATCATTTTGCTGGGGTTTTTTCTTTTTTTTTGAGCATGTGAACAGAAAACGAACTCCAAGATAATGTATTCTCTCAGTTCCGAAGTTCCGACAGGGTTCTAATAATTTAGCACAACTGCAGGACATTCCGTTACAGAAGCATATATCACCTGATTTCACCATCAGGTGAAATGGCAGCCTTTGCAGGGTATGGCTTTTCATTATATAGAGTTCCAGACAATGGGTCAAATGATTTTCCACAATGGAAATCCTCAATGTTTTTTTTTTTTATTGTAACCTTTTTTTTATTAGGTGAACACAATGCTGTGCTGGTTGTGAGTAAAATGCAGGCGAGCTGCCGAATACTCTCCTCCAAGTTTCTTCAGGCGAGCAGAGAGCAGTATCAAGATATTCATTAACAGCATAGGTATTTAGTTTACTTTCTAGGCGAGTCATCGTTAACTCTCCTTGAAATACTTTTAGGAGAGTGGAGGCGAGAGGAGAGTGATCACTCTCCTCTCACGGCCAGCACTGCAATGTCAAAAATTATGGGTCAAATGATTCATATTTGTGATGCCTAATATATTTTTTTCTCCAACATATATATTCTCTCACCACACACATATATGGAAGCCTTTGCAGGGACAGGGTTTTCATTATAGTAATGTTTTGGTGAGTGAAATAATTTTGCACATTGCAGTTAACTTTTTCAGAAAAAGAATAGGATAGCTACGTCTCACCAGGTGTAATTGAAGCCTCAGAAGAGGGAGGTCTCAAAAATCAACAATGGGTCGAATCATTTCGCTTTTTTTTCCTTCTTTTTTTTTGAGCATGTGAACAGAGAAGGTTAAAATTGTGGGTCAAACGATATTTCATGTTTGGGTCAAATAATTTCATATTTGTGATGCCTAATTTTTTTCCCGATATATATATTCTCTCACCACACATATACATGGAAGCCTTTGCAGGGGCAGCGCTTTCACTATATTAGTGTTTCTGGGTGGGTGAAATAATTTTTATAACAATTTGCAGTGAACTTTTAGAAAAAGAGTAGATAGCTTACGTTCCCTCACCAGGTAATTGAAGCCTCAGAACAGTGGAGGTCTCAAAATGAACAATGGGTCGAATCATTTCGCGGTTTTTTTCCTTTTTTTTTGAGCATGTGAACAGAAAAGGAGCAGGTCCTTCAGCGGGAAGGTTAAAATTGTGGGTCAAATGATATTTCATGTTTGTGATGCCTATTTGGGTCAAATGATTTCATATTTGTGATGCCTAATTTTTTTTCCAATATATATATTCTTATATATATTCTCTCACTACACATATACATGGAAGCCTTTGCAGGGGCAGCGCTTTCACTATATTAGTGTTTTGGTGGGTGAAATAATTTTGCACAATTGCAGTGAACTTTTTTAGAAAAAGAGTAGGATAGCTACGTCTCACCAGGTGTAATTGAAGCCTCAGAAGAGGGAGGTCTCAAAAATGAACAATGGGTCGAATCATTTCGCGGTTTTTTTCCTTCTTTTTTTTTGAGCATGTGAATGATATTTCATGTTTGTGATGCCTATTTGGGTCAAATGATTTCATATTTGTGATGCCTAATTTTTTTTCTAATATATATATTCTCTCACCACGCATACACATGGAAGCCTTTGCAGGGGCAGCGCTTTCACTATATTAGTGTTTAGGTGGGTGAAATAATTTTGCACAATTGCTGTGAACTTGTTTAGAAAAAGAGTAGGATAGCTACGTCTCACCAAGTGTAATTGAAGCCTCAGAAGAGGGAGGTCTCAAAAATGAACAATGGGTCGAATCATTTTGCGTTTTTTTTTGAGCATGTGAACAGAAAAGGAACAGGTTCTTCAGCAGGAAGGTTAAAATTGTGGGTCGAATGATATTTCATGTTTGTGATGCCTATTTGGGTCAAATGATTTCATATTTGTGATGCATAATTTTTTTTCCAATATATATATTCTCTCACCACACATACACATGGAAACATTTGCAGGGGCAGCGCTTTCACTATATTAGTGTTTTGGTGGGTAAAATAATTTTGCACAATTGCAGTGAACTTGTTTAGAAAAAGAGTAGGATAGCTACGTCTCACCAGTCTAAAAAATGAAACTATGGGTCGAATCATATCGCTCTTTTTTTCCTTCTTTTTTTTGAGCATGTGAACAGAAAAGGAACAGGTCCTTCAGCAGGAAGGTTAAAATTGTGGGTCAAATGATATTTCATGTTTGTGATGCCTATTTGGGTAAAATGATTTCATATTTGTGATGCCTAATTTTTTTCTTCCAATATATATATTCTCTCACCACACATATACATGGAAGCCTTTGCAGGGGCAGCGCTTTCACTATGTTAGTGTTTTGGTGGGTGAAATAAATTTGCACAATTGCAGTGAACTTTTTTAGAAAAAAAGAGTAGGATAGCTACGTCTCACCAGGTGTAATTGAAGCCTCAGAAGAGAGAGGTCTCAAAAATGAACAATGGGTCGAATCATTTCGCTCTTTTTTTCCTTCTTTTTTTTTGAGCATGTGAATGATATTTCATGTTTGTGATGCCTATTTGGGTCAAATGATTTCATATTTGTGATGCCTAATTTTTTTTCCAATATATATATTCTCTCACCACACATATACATGGAAGCCTTTGCAGGGGCAGTGCTTTCACTATATTAGTGTTTTGGTGGCTGAAATAATTTGCACAATTGCAGTGAACTTTTTTAGAAAAAGAGTAGGATAGCTACGTCTCACCAGGTGTAATTGAAGCCTCAGAAGAGGGAGGTCTAAAACATGAACACTTGGCCGAATCATTTCGCTCTTTTTTCCCTTTTTTTTTTTGAGCATGTGAACAGAGAAGGTTAAAATTGTGGATCAAACGATATTTCATGATTGTGACGCCTATTTGGGTCAAATGATTTCATATTTGTGATGCCTAATTTTTTTTTCCAATATATATATTCTCTCACCACACATATACATGGAAGCCTTTGCAGGGGCAGCGCTTTCACTATATTAGTGTTTTGGTGGGTGAAATAATTTTGCACAATTGCAGTGAACTTTTTTGGAAAAAGAGTAGGATAGCTACGTCTCACCAGGTGTAATTGAAGCCTCAGAAGAGGGAGGTCTCAAAAATGAACAATGGGTCGAATCATTTCGCTCTTTTTTTTCCTTCTTTTTTTTCCGAGCAGGACAAGGAACAGGCCCTTCAGCAGGAAGGTTAAAATTGTGGGTCAAATGATATTTCATGTTTGTGATGCCTATTTTTTTTCCAGATAATCTATTCTATCATCACACAGTTATGACAGGGTTCTAATAAGTTAACGCCACTGCAGGACATTTACAGAATCATATATCACCTGATTTCACATGAAATGGAAGCCTTTACAGGGGAGGGCTTTTCATTATATAGAGATCCAGACAATGGGTCAAATGATTTTCCTCAATGGGAATCCTCACTGTTTTTTTTTTGTATGTAACCTTTTTTTATAAGGTGAACAGAATGTTACAAATTGGGGGTCAAATGATTTCATATTTGTGATGCCAACATATATTCCAACATTTTTTCCTACATATATATTATCTCACCACACATATACGTGGAAGCTTTTGGAGGGGCAGGGTTTTCATTATATTAGTGTTTTGGTGAGTGAAATGATTTTGCAATAGTAGTAGTAGCTTTGCAGTAGTAGTTTTGCACAACGGAATTCATGTTTTTTTTTCTTTCTTTTTTTCATCCGGTGGACTGAAAAGGGGCAGGTCCTCCAGTAGGAATGCTACAAATTGTGGGTCAATTGACATTTCGTTTTTCTGATGCCTAATTTTTTTCCAAGATTATGTTCTCTCATCACACATATACATGGAAGCCTTTGCCTAGACATGGGTTGAGTGTTTCAAATGGTTAGTGAAATGGTTTTTGACTGGGGTGTTAGTTTTTCTGTAAATCAAATACATTCTCCCATCACATACGGGAACATGTATGCATTGGGGCATGGAAGCCTTTGCAGAGGCAGGGGTAATGTTCAAGTACCCCACCCACCCACTTATCTGTTTCTCCAGTCTGTGTTAAGTTGATTTTCACAACTGCTAACAAAAATGAATTGACTGACATATCTATGAAGAATATACACAACGGTTTTGCATATTCCCAATTTTGCCCATTCATTTTTACAGCCACCATACATTGTTCAGGAACATGTCAGTTTCTCCTTGGTCTGGCGTGAGTTTGAATCGCATTGAGGACTTTCAGGATATGAAAATATTCCCGCTCATAGCTGGGCTTATCAGTGGCCAGGGTAAAAGGAACTGCAGGGGCTGTCCTGGCACGTGTGGGCACCGTCGTGATATGACTGAAAAATTGTTGAAAACCACGTTAAATCCTACTCACTCCAGACTTCTATTCACAGGTACTGTGCATTGCTGTCGAAGCTTTCAGTTCCAGACTTCTATTCACAGCCACTATGCATTGTCGTGGAAGATTTCAGTTCCACATTTCTATACACAGGTCCTGTGCATTGCTGTCGAAGATTTCAGTTCCAGACTTCTATTCACAGGTACTGTGCATTGCTGTTGAGGATTTCACTTTCAGTCTTCTATTCACAGCCACTATGCTTTGTCGTGGAAGATTTCAGTTCCACATTTCTATACACAGGTCCTGTGCATTGCTGTCGAAGATTTCAGTTCCAGACTTCTATTCACAGCCACTATGCATTGTCGGGGAATATTCAGTGGCCAGGGTAAAAGGAACTGCAGGCGCTCTAGTGTCCTGGCATGTGTGGGCACCGTCGTGATATGACTGAACAATTGTTGAAAACGACGTTAAATCCTACTCACTCTCACGGACTCCAGACTTCTATTCACAGGTACTGTGCATTGCTGTCGAAGCTTTCAGTTCCAGACTTCTATTCACAGCCACTATGCATTGTCATGGAGATTTGTAGGAGCTGCTGCAGTTGCTGGAAATTTGGGAATTTGCCTGTGTTACACATCCATTGCGGGCTGCACTCTGGAACTTCCCATACGGGTGGAGTTCACAGATCGAGCTCTTAACTGTTCTTTTGACTTGTTTTCATAGGAAATGTACATTGTCATGAAAATGTCCCCTCATGCAGACAACTGGCATGTTTTCTCATGCCCTGGCTGTTTACTGCAATTTTGACTCTAGGCGCTCTAGTGTCCTGGCACTTGTGGGCACCGTCGTGATATGACTGAAAAATTGTTGAAAACAACGTTAAATCCTACTCACTCACTCACTCCAGACTTCTATTCACAGGTACTATGCATTGCTGTCGAGGATTTCAGTTCCAGATTTCTATTCGCAGCCAATATACAATTTAATGGAAGATTTCAGTTCCAGACTTCTATTCACAGGCTCTATGCATTTCAGTTCCAGCCTTCTATTCACAGCCACCATGCATTGTCATGGAATATTTTAGTTGCAGATTGACCCAGCTACTTTCCATTGTCGTGGAAGATTTCAGTTCCAGACTTTTTGAAAAATCGAACATAACTCTCATCTGCGTCATTAGAGAAAACAGAAAAAAATGACACCATCTGTGCAAGAAGGATAAGATGCTAATTTTAACACCTGCTGTTCACATGTTAGGAGAATAGGTGAGCTTGCTGTTAAAAACTCTCTTGACATCAGAGAGCCAATAAATTTGACATCTTTCTCCACTGCCTCCCGACATCTCTGTAAATTTGACACAACATTCCCCATCCATGGTTCATCCAAGTGGGGGATTTCAAGTCTTGGTCGTTTCACTGGTGTGACTGGTACACCTTCACTCGCACAATGATGGAATTTCAAATTTCAGGTCCTTCCAGCTACATCTGGGACATTTCAGTTCCAGATTTCTATACACAGGTACTGTGCATTGCTGTCGAAGATTTCAGTTCCAGACTCCTATTCACAGCCACTATGCATTGTCGTGGAAGATTCAGTGGCCAGGGTAAAAGGAACTGCAGGCGCTCTAGTGTCCTGGCACGTGTGGGCACCGTTGTGATATGACTGAAAAATTGTTGAAAACGACGTTAAATCCTACTCACTCACTCCAGACTTCTATTCACAGGTACTATGCATTGCTGTCGAGGATTTCAGTTCCAGATTTCTATGCACAGGTACTGTGCATTGCTGTCAAAGATTTCAGTTCCAGACTTCTATTCACAGGTACTGTGCATTGCTGTCGAAGATTTCAGTTCCAGATTTCTATTCACAGCCACTATGCATTGTCATGGACATTTGTAGGAGCTGCTGCAGTTGCTGGAAATTTGGGAATTTGCCTGTGTTACACGTCCATTGCGGGCTGCACTCTGGAACTTCCCATACGGGTGGAGTTCACAGATCGAGCTATTAACTGTTCTTTTATCTTGTTTTCACAGGAAATGTACATTGTCATGAAAATGTCCCCTCATTCAGACAACTGACATGTTTCCTCATCTGTGTCTTGCTCTGGCTGTTTACTGCAATTTTGACTCTAGGCGCTCTAGTGTCCTGGCACGTGTGGGCACCGTCGTGATATGACTGAAAAATTGTTGAAAACGACGTTAAATCCTACTCACTCACTCACTCACTCCAGACTTCTATTCACAGGTACTACGCATTGCTGTCGAGGATTTCAGTTCCAGATTTCTATTCACAGCCACTGTGCATTGTCGGGGAAGATTTCAGTTCAGATTTCTATACACAGGTACTGTACATTGCTGTCGAAGATTTCAGTTCCAGACTTCTATTCACAGGTACTGTGCATTGCTGTCGAAGATTTCAGTTCCAGACTTCTATTCACAGGTACTGTGCATTGTCATGGAGATTTGTAGGAGCTGCTGCAGTTGTTGGAAATTTGGGAATTTGCCTGTGTTACACGTCCATTGCGGGCTGCACTCTGGAACTTCCATTACGGGTGGAGTTCACAGATCGAGCTCTTAACTGTTCTTTTGGCTTGTTTTCACAGGAAATGTACATTGTCATGAAAATGTTCCCTCATGCAGACAACTGACATGTTTCCTCATCTGTGTCTTGCTCTGGCTGTTTACTGCAATTTGACTCCTGTCAAAAATTTGATTGAAATATGTGAAATGAAGACGTGTGTATATTCTCATGAATTTATTCTACATTTGGGTATTCAAAACAATGCATAATTTTTTTTTTCAAATCTTTGCATGTACATTAAAGTGTATTTCACATGTAATATGTTAGCAATTGCCACGTGGCATTGCATTTTGACTTCAAATCATCGTGATATGACTGAAATATTGTTGAAAGCGTCGTTAAACCTTAGCTCACTCTCACTCCCTCAAATCATCTACATTGTCATTGTTTTTTAATACCAGCTCAGCAATTGTACAGGCTCCCAATTTAACCCATACAGATTTAACCCATACAGACGTCTTTCCACAGTTTTCTGAAATGTTCTTTTTTTTAACATATATGTACATCATCCCAGAAGATTTTAGTAACCTACTTCCCTGTCACTCTCTCTCTCCTCGCATTTATTTTGTATCTTCAGTATCTGTGAACATAGTACTGGTAGTCCACAAGTAGTTTTTTTTTGATACAATAATGAGATTACTACTTTTCTTTCATCTTATCAACTGAACCCTTTTAAATCTCTAATCTATTGGCACTGCATCGACTCATTCATTTATTTGGTTCATGACCCATTACGGACTGACACTGTCATACTTTATTTGAACGAATTATTTTCATCCAATATATAACTGCAGGCAGTCATGTCCTAATTGTTCTACCTCACAAATGTGTACCACTAGCAGAGATACATTACAACTTTACCAATGTGATTTAATTTGTTTTGTCACATTATAGGTGATCAATAAATGTTTAGATCTGTAAAAGTCTGGCTTGTAAGACAGATAGGCATGTACCAAGCCACGATTCTATATAAATGGTTTGACGAAACCAATTTTATTCACTTGAGTCATACATGTATCATATTACCGTTACCAGAGTTCCAGTATTAATCTTTGATTGCATTGAACTTAATTGTATTTCATCTCATGCAAAATTTCAAATGGACTTAACTATGTGGTAGTGCATATATTTCCAAACTACACTATTGTTAAGCCATTCTCAGAGTTCCTTCATACATGTTCTCTCTTAAATATGGTGGTTATTTTTAATTAAGCGACTCCTGATGAGGGTTGGCTGGTGGTAACATACTTCCAATGTTCCCGAACAAACCCGAAACACAGACCTACAGGTGTGATTGAACAGTGGACTAGCATTAATTGAACTAGCATCCTGTAATCCCGTGTAGGCTGTGTAGAGTCTGGAAATTACATAGGCTTTAAGCTGAATAGACTTTCGAATGAAAGGTGCAGCAATGATTTGCCATATTGCCACCACTGACTGGCATATCTGGCTGGTCAAGTGTATCTGCCAATCAGTGATGTCAGATGGCTTACTTTGCTTGTGCTGTTCACTCCCAAGTCTATGGGCTATGTATGAATCTAATCATTACACAACTTTAAAATCCATGGGCAAAGAGCCTGAGTACGTCAATTGTATTGTCACGATGCTTTTCTATTATGCATGTTTGGTGAAACCTCTAAAAATTCAACCACAGGAAGTACCATTTTCTACAATAAAATCAGGGGGTGATATAACTTATAGGACAGGAAGTTGCAATTGCAGTTTTAATAGAATAAATATTTTGTTATTGTGGTATTCTGGTGGATAACCCAGATTTGGATACCTCACTGCAATTCTTGATTGAAAAACCATAGTTAAAGTTCTCTTTGGTAACTTAAGTTCTGTGTTAGAAAAAAACTTCGGTTTTTGGTTCTATAATTGAGTTTCTGATTATTTTGGTCATTCGGCCTTCCATAATTGTATTTTGTGAGGTTTTTTACCCCCGCCCCAGCAATTTTTGCTGACTGACGGGTATTTTGTTATTATTGCACTTAGTTTTGTACAACTGCACTGTGATGGAAATAATAATAAACTGTTCAAACCATACATATGTTATTCTTTATTCATTCCCAAACCCCTTCAACCCATATGGACTGCATGTATCATGTATTTGTTTTAGAAAGCGACTATGATGAATTGTGTCCCTTCACCTAGCTGTCGTGCTGTCTGTACGTTTCTTGTGCGAGTTGTATATCTGAACATTTATTTAGTCGCAATTTCATCATAATGTATCGTTAGGGGAAGGCGATGTGTTATAAGGCGGTCAGTTGCCTATACAGGTGGAGTTGAATCGAAAAAAAAAAATATCCTAAAAATGAATGTTTTTTATGTAACCGCAATCTGACATTACACAATACGTGAAATTTATAGCCCGATTGCTTTCAGATTAGTTATGACAAGAACGTAAAAACCGGAAATATGTGCTATTTCGTTAAAAAAAAAGGTCCTAATTGAGCCATTCAAACACATTTAGATATGTGAAGATGCTTAAATTTATGCAAAATCGTTAATGATCCATATATCTGATGCCATTCAGCTGTTCAATACGAAAAATTCTTATTACTTACTCCTATATCACGAGAATGACCCTAGACACACCAAATTTGTATCACACATGCATATGACCTGTTGAATCTGGATCTGATTTGGCGGAAACTTTGGTGACCCTCATTAATAGATGCAAAATCATTCCATCCACATGTCTGATACTATTAAACTGTTCAATACGAAAGTTGTTAAACATCGATACATCAAAACACTCCTAGAGTGACCAAGCTGGTTTCCCTGATTGGGTGCATAATTTGACTGCCTTAAATTAGGATTTGATCGGGCGAAATCCTTCGCGACCGTCTTTAATTATGTCTCCCTCAACTATGTTGGGGAGACATCTAGTGTTTGTGCTGTCTGTCTGTCTGTCAATCTGTTAGTCTGTCAGTCCCCTTTCCTTGTCTGCAAGATATCTTGAGAACTAATTGACGAAATTTCACCAAACTTGGATGAAAGCTTCATTGGGATAACCCCCTCATTTCATTAGGTTTTGGTGTACGTGTGTTCGTCAGTGTCCGGTGTCCGTCCATCCGTCCATCTACTTGCACGTGTATATATAGGCCTTGTCTGCAAGATATCTGGGGAACTACTGGACAGAAGTTCACCAAACTTGGGTGAAAGCTTCATCGGAATAGCCTCCTCATCTGATTAGGTTTTGATGTGTGTGCATGCGTTCGTTCGTGTCTGGTGTCCGTCCGTCCATTTACTTGTACATGTATATACAGGCCTTTGTCTGCAAGATATCTGCAGAACTACTGGACGGAATTTCACCAAACTTGGGTGGAAGATTCATTGGGATAGCCCCCTCATCTGATTAGGTTTTGGTGTGTGTGCGTGCGTTCGTCCGTGTCTGTCCATCCATCTACTTGTACATGTATATACAGACCTTGTCTGCAAGATATCTGGAGAACTATTGGACTGAATTGTACCGAACTTGGATGGAAGCTTTATTGGGATAGCCCCCATATCTGATTAAGTTTTTGTGCATGTATACGTCCGTGTGATTGATGCTTCATAATTACATGTCTTTCACATTGGTTGGGCGCTGTAGATATTGGAAATCCATCCTTTGCAATATAAATCCTGACTTCTCATTGAGCTCCTGCAGCAATGAAAATCGCCTCTTCGCAATTAATATATTCCGATGCGCAACTTTGCTTAGGATACTTATTGTTACATTCATTTCATAGCACTTACCCTTAATGCGCCCACTCAAGGCAAGGTGGAAGGTTGGGGGAGACGCATGTTTTTGTTTAAAAAACAACCAGCATAGGGTTCATGGTGGAGCGGCAACTCAAGGGTCAATGCGGAACCTCTAGTTAGAGCATTTCCACAAAGTGGATGCTCTTATGTTTTCATGAGAAACGGCGCCGCCGCGACTTCAAACGTGAATATCTCTGAAACCGTTAAATATTTTCGGGTCAGACTTTGTGTGCTATCTCCTTAGGCCTGGGAAATTTGTCTGGTTGTGTTTTGATAGCCGCTGCTCACCACTAGGTGGCGTTGTAGTCCGAGCATAGGTGAACCTTTCTGTGACTACACGGTTTTGGTGTAGCTGGCGTAATTTTTAAGGCAAATTTTTTGCATCTCAAAAAAAAAAGTTTTTCGTGAAATGAAAATTCACCAATTCGCTTGAAGAAATATTTGAAAACTGTTCTATTCTAGGTTGCCAAGCATAAGCAGGATTGCCGACATGATAATTCCATTTCGGTGCGAACCAAATTGCCATTTAAATGAAAAATCACATTTATCTGACTGGACGACAAAACCTCTATAACTATTATCATGATTAAAGTTTTTCCATTGAACTCTTGTGTGCCATCTCCCTAGGGCTTTAGATCTCACCCGCTCGTTTTTCATGACATTTGGTCATCACTAGGTGGGGCTATAGACATGAATGCAGGTAAACATGTGTAACATCATATCTTCTGAACAACGTGTTCGATTTCCATGTAATTTGGGTATAATGATCTTGCAAGATAGGCAAAGAACTGACAAAGATTTTGTTGGTGTTGGCGAATCATGGAGACTCATTTTTTGTATTTCAAAATAAGATTTTCTTTTCACAAAAATGAGAATTTGCTTCAGGGAAAAGTAATTCTGTTTTGCTGAACATGATCATAGCATTCCCAGTGTTGTAACTTACATCTCTTGTGAGCCAAATGGCCATTTTTTTAAATATATGAAATTCTCACGACTTGAGTCCAATATCTACATTCCCCAGGCCACATCTGAGGATTTTGCTTCATCATGTAGGTTTGTGATATTGTTTATCATTGGATGGCACTATAGACAGTAAATGTTTTTAGCACAATTTATTGGCATTTAATCTTTATGAAGTTTATTATTGTCAGACAAAGGCCTGAAAGTTGGTTTTTTTTTTTTTTTGGATTGAAATTGAAGGACCACCTCTCATACGGATTTTGCAGCCCATCAACATAATGTTTGATTTATATCTCATTATACATTCTTTTTTTTCCAATTACTAATTTTATTAACAGTATGGTTTTAAAATGGATTGAAAGGACATTGGTGCTGTTGGTGCTGGCATAGGGTAAAGTCAGCTAAATATATCTTAGTCTAGGCTGCATCATTGGATGGTCAGTATGGAGAATTTAAGGATTCAAGTGAGCTTGAAGTCAGGCCATTATATTCTGCTTTACCTGTCAGGCCTCATATTGAGGCCTGTATGTTGACTTTTCTGGTAATAAAACCTGTAATGGTTGACTTATTGCATAATGCAATTTACATAAGTGGACTAGTACACCCCTTGTGTCAACAAAGTAAACACTTCATTTCCAGAATTAGTGTGATTTCTCTCTCCATTACTGATATAATAATTTGAGTAGTAAGAGAGGGGGGGGTTCCAAGCCACCCAGTTTGCGGTGCTATTACTTAAATAGTAGAGAAACGCCGCCATCTTGGTGCGGTGCGGGTGTAAGAGAGGGGGGGTTCCAAGCCACCGAATTCGCGGTGCTATTACTCCGCCGCGTTGGTGCGGTGTCGGCCCGGTGTTGCCGCGGGCGCCGTTCGTCGACGAATCGGCGACGCGTGACTAATGCGGTACGCGTATAACGCCCGTAGGCACGTGACTCACGGTGTAATTACAGCCTATCGACCTATCTTCAAGACTCCACCATAGCTAGATCACCATAAGTAGACCACCCTGTCCCCATAAATAGGTCGCCATATAGTCGTATGGCCTTATATAATCGGGGTGGTAGGTAGAGACTATCTTTGTAACTAGGTGAGTAGGTCGAGGTGTCGTCATGGGTCAGATGATCAACTGATAAAATAACCAATGCGTATATAAAGACTTCTCGTGCGCTTCCCACTTTATTCTACGACTGTCGCACATGTAAAAGCCGATATGTATAGACTAATGAGTAACCTTTACGCTTTAGTGAGCGGTGAAGGAAATTCTCCTCGAGTAACATTTCAACGTATACGGCATAATGGGCAGATTATAAAACCTTATGGCGTTGCCATACTACTGACGAGAGATGGGTGGTTTTCATTCAAACAATTCCTGCCTAGAGTGGATAGAATGATTCAGGCTAAAGAGACGGTTGAAACTCCATTCAAGCTACAAGATAATATATACATAAGCACTGCAGCGTATGAAGGGGAATGGCTCGTCCACATAAGAGAGTGGTACCTAAAATCACCAACCAGCGAGTTGAAACCGGGTCGGAACGGACACCCGCTGAACACGAAAGGCTGGGATATGTTGAAAAAACTCATTCCTATCATTGAGACCAACATGATTGAAATAGAACAGCGTTCCGTCAGCAACGAATTCAACAAGTCTCCCACCTAAACCAGTTGGATCTGCCGCGAGTGATCTACCGAGCGAAAATTTGGTGAATGATAATGGTGGATATTCATACGATGAAGCGGACGGCGTCTCTATGTGCGGTATTTTACACCGCAACCAAATGGAACAGTTGTATTGTGACACGTGCAATCCCTTTGGGGCTGGACTACTTCAGCGATGAAAACTCGAACAATGTGAACATTAGAAGAAAGACTGTTCCTATTTCGTCATTCATATATGGGACTTCATAACGTTAAACATTTTTTCCTAACCCTTCACGCTATTAATGGGAGAAGGCTTCGTATAATAAGTGAGACTTGTGTATACCGTTATTAACTGTAAGACTGGTCGATATCGCTTAAAATCAAATCGGTTACCTGAATTTCTCCTATTTGTCCGGGTATTCCCCCGTGCTACGTCGTATGACGCCACAGCCAATGGTGAACGGTTGCACAATCCCGACGCTATGTTGTACAATTCACCTGATTTCACTATCATCTGACATTGGAAATGTGGAAGTTATCCTTAGAATGGAAAATGAGACTGAAGTTGTTCAGAATAAGTATTGTAAAAAATTGTTAGGAGTCCACTCCAAAGCGACTAATTATGCAGTCCTTGGTGAACTTGGAAGAACCCCAGTCAAATTATTTGCCATCCTAAAAAGTGTGAATTATTATACACATATTTTATCTGCCGACCCATCCTCGCTATTGTATAATGCCTACCTCGAACAGGTTGAGGAAAACAGAATGATCAACTGCAAAAACTGGATTTACTATATGAAAAATATATTGTCTGAAGTTGGATGCGATCACCTCTGGGAAAACCAATTCTGCAAATCCCGTAAAGCTACTTTGAAATATGTTAAAAAGAAACTCTTTGAAACTTTTTCCAATATCTGGAAAAACAAGATATCAAACTTTAGTAAATTAGATACATATTGTATCATAAAAACCAAATTTGAAGCTGAAGACACCATAATGTCGATTCAGAATAGAAAACACCGAACTGCCCTCTTCCAACTTCGAATAAGCGCCCACAAATTACAGATAGAAAGAGGGCGCTATCATAGAATTCCCAGAGATGACCGAGTATGTGAACATTGTAAAATTGTTGATAGTGAAACTCACTTCCTGTTGGAATGCTCAAGATTCGCTAAAGAGCGACAGTGTCTTTTGAACATTATATGCCCATTTATAAAATATGGTGCAAATAACCTCACGATTCGTGACATACTGTCGTCGACAAATCAATGGGTGATGGAAGCAGTTGCGAAGTATACATATGATTGTTTCCAATTGTTATAGCATATTAATTGCTTAGAGTGCATCAATCTCCTCATTATCCATGTATGTCTGATCTCTCCTGCGACCATGCACTTTTATACCTGATAATTACTTGCCTATGGGTGCTTGGTGTTGGTCGATTGGGTACGGCCGTTGGGCGTGAATGGATGTTCCCCGGATGCAGCATCTAGTGTATCTGGGTAGCATCTGTTTATGCTCGATGGCTCGTATTTAGTTGACCAACACCATGCCTCTTCGTAATTAGTATAAAGCTACAAGCTCAGGGGAGCCCAAATTTGTATACTGTTTATTAGTACACGCTTAGGACTGGGGTGTTTAGGCTTGCTCGTGGGGTGTTGGAATGACCGTTTAGGTGTGTCCACAGGGACTGCTCTCTAAGTGTTGTCCCTCTGGACACACTTGAGGGGTTATTTCGGCGCTTTGCGGGTGAGTTTCGACACTTTAGTTTTGGGCGTGTACGCCATATGTCTGGTTGGTTGTCTGGTTGTTTGTTTGTTTGTTGTGCTTTTAGCCTACCTGGGCATATTTATGCAAATAAATCTATTCTATTCTATTCTGATATAGAACAAAGAATTTCCATGACGTATAATCAATATGACAGCAATGAGAAAATAATCATGACAGCAGTGAGGAAAAATTCTGCCGAATCAACGTTATTATTCAATATTCTGCAATATTGAGTCAATGCCGCATTTTCATGTATAACCTATTCCCCTACTTACTCATTCTGTCAGTTGTATTAAAAGTTTTCAGTTTATACCGTCACATTTCTGTGTGCGTTTTCAATACTACTAGTGTATACCCATATTCTACTACAGCAAGTTGTCAATTGAAAACTGTATACAATGTTTACAGCTTATAAAACTGGACAGTCTCCTCGGCTTCGGGGATAATGACGTCACCAAATACTGCCCCTGACCTAACAGACCTATATCCTGTTGTGTGAAACATACTTTTACTGCAGCGTACCTGAGATACAACACATATCGCGAATCGTTAGATTATTGGTATGTGCTTTAGAATAGGTTAACCAGAAGACTATTCTGTGAAGTCATGTGACGCAGTCAGTATGTCGGCACCTCTTCCCACTTCCCTTATATGTGTTGTAATTTTTTCCTGTATATGGCGAGATTCTGCTGGTGGACGTTTCGTCCCCGAGGCCCGCCCCCTGTACAGACCTTTGGTCTTTGATATATGTTGGCACTTGTGGGAAGTTGATGCTGGGTCGACATCGGGCATTACAGAGACGTCTTTTGTGTTAAATGCCGTCATTTACATCTGACGACGATACAGCTCACCAATCTCCAATATACGAGTTGTCACAGCGAAACAGCTCACCAATTACCAGTATACGAGTTGTCAGAGCATTTCCATCATAGCTCTCTAGATTTGTATCTAATACCGCTTATGCCGGTGCTAGGGCCGTGTGGTCATATCATCCAAGTTGCCACATGAACAGGTACAATAAAAGCGTACCTGAGATACAACACATATCACGAATCGTTAGATTCTTGGTATGTGCTTTCCGACCATCTTACTTTACAGGTAAAGCACTTCAAGTTTGTGACCTGAACATATTATGTCAACCTGTACCCTTGGTATGTTCACGTTTGTCCATCACAATACCAAAGTATCCTCCTCAGCATAGTCTACGTCACTGTAATGTGTCAGCGATCATCAAACATTTTTTTACTCCGTGAAAATCTCAACTTTATGTCTAATGTAAGAATTAATAGAGCGTGCCATTCTCTCGTACTCTACAGATTTGCGAGTTCAACGTATGAAAGTCTCGTTAACGATCTATAATCGACTATAGGCCAAATGACATGAAGGAGAGGTCAACCTCATTAGTTCCGCCTGACTGGAATTGAATATGACACTCATGACAATATGTTCACAGTTTATACAATCTTGAGACAAGTTTGAAAGCGCTGAACTAGAACTTCGGGGTCATAAATTAGCCTTTAAACTTGTGCAAGGTGTAAAATAGTAATAAAACAGCATAACCAGTGTCTTTTTGTTGATAAAATATTTGATGTTATTATTAACGTCAAAGCTTTATGGAGACGCAGCTGGAAACTGGAAATTATCTTCTTCAATCGACTTTCAGTGACAGACATAGACTATGAGGAAGCACTCAGACAGACGATTAAGATGCGGAAATGCTTATTCGATAAGTTGATTGATGACGGTGATAGCGAAGACTCCGAATAAAGACCCCAGTGGAAATATTCGTACATAAACATTGAATGGAAGGCTAGATATCGAAATGATACCCACAACAATGGAGATGTATTTCATATAAGCAGTTTTCTCCCATTATTTGCTCAGTGCTATGAGTTGATGAATAAAGCGATTATTTAGTAATCTTCGTATTGCTTTGCCCCTATTTTATACTAGTCACATAATTCCTCCTCCTCCTCCTCCTCCTCCTCCTCCTCCAACACACACACACGCACACACACACACATACACACACACACCTCCTCCTCGGGCAAAAGTGTCTATAAAAAGACAAGGCTATGATATACTTGACATTTTTTATTGATATAAAGTATAAGTATAAATGGGAATTGTTCCTTTTTCAAGCAATGTCACAGACTTTCCAAGTATATGGTTTCATGTTCTTTGCATGTATCGTCCTCTTACGAGTCGATGGACATAAAAATATATACAATCATTTCACTGGTACTCGTTCACTCTCCATTGTCGTGACCCCGTCTCAGCGTCTATCATATATTCACTCGCGTAACGGATAACGTTCAAGGCTTTCTCAACGTCCTCCACACAGTTTTTCAAATTTGACCACATAGTCAGGCCCAAAGTCTGTCCGTCTTTTGTTGGATGGATTTTGTTGCGCCTATTCTCATCCGTCTTCCAGCGACGAACATGAATTTTATCCTGTCCTCGGTAGAAGCTGTAACTCAAGTACACGTCTTCTGACAACGGTAAAGGTTCGGCATTGTCTACGCGTTTCACTATCAGGTCGTCGATCGTGACGATATAGTCCGTCAACTTCATCCAACCCTCCCGCGATAAACGTATGGTTTTTATATGGGGCAAAGGGTCGGAGTCGGCTACATCTATACTCTCGGTAATATCTATGCAGGCGTGCCCTTCAGAGGTTCCCACATTGACGAAGACATTGTATCCCAAATGGAACCCAGTCATGAAGATGTATCCAACATCAGCGATAGAAGTCTTCTTAAGTTCAGGCTGTAGCAGTTGGGCTAATGTAATGTTGCCAGTCTCCTGTAGAGCTTCCAGAAACGCATAAAAGGCCTTCGGACCTCGTTTAGGTATTAAGTTCAACAAATGCCGCACTCGACTACTCATTGTCTTCTCAGCCATAATGTCTTCGTACATTTCCATCGTTAATATCGTATTTCGTCTTAGCGAATCACATATTGCGGACACACATGTTATCTTTTTGATGAGAATCAAAATATTTTCGCGAATTGCTTGTCGGTGGACCTCTTCCATCGTGCTATCGGTGACGCGTTCGAATAGTAGCGACATTATGATACGTTAAGGCAATTCGTCCTTATATATGAAATATTGAGGTGGTAATGACGTATGACTGTCAAATGGACGCATTAATGGAGACTTTCCTATTTTATCGACATCACTTCCGGTCGACCTAATTTTCGCGTTGACGAGTTCCATGTCCGGTTAAGTAAGTAAACGGAGCGTATTCCGACGCCGAATAGAGGCGAAAGTTACGGAGATATGATAAATTCGTATAGGAACTTTACGATAGAGCCCTACACGAGGAATACAACGCCGCAAACAGCGTGCGCGTATGTCGCCTATTTCTCGAGAAATCGCCGAATCACGTGACACCGATTATCGTCTAATTGCGGCGAAAGTTACCGTCGGGCGATAAAATTGTATAGGACCTTTATCGTGCATCTATACGAGAGGAATACGACGCCGTAAGCCGCGAGTCTCTATCCGTCTTAGTTCCCGAGATATCGCCATCGGTAATTTGTAGAAAATTCGACGAAAATCGGCAAAGTCCAAAAAAAACCCAAAAAAACCCCCCAAAAAATCGAAAAAAATTTTTACTCCGAAACAAAATTTGGAGGCTGTAGGGGCATAACTAAGGAATTTACGCAGTTCATGCCTCATTTAACCCTATCAACATAGGAATCCATACGACTTCGCCGCCTGCTTTCATTAGTCACGCTCCATCGCTAACTATAGACACGGCCCGCTGAACGGATATAGAACGAATTAGTTTTCATTAGCATCCCCTCGAGCTATCGACGCGGTCCACTGAACAGACCTACAACAGAATAACACTGGACCAACTCTAGAACACGACTGGTGTTCAGAGAATTTTTTTTCTGAGAACGAGTGTAAATGTTAATAGTTAAAATAATGAACAATGGCGGTGTTTGGATGTGTACGGATGAGTTGTCTGATTAAGAATTCGCAAAAAAAAAGAAGCGAATTCAAGGCAATTCCACGCTCGAATCGAAATCCATGTCACCACGGACATCGGCAGCGCTTCTCGAGGAAGCTCGTGTACGGATATGCCGGGAAAACTTACCTTCTATCGCGGGGACAAACTGTTTGAGTTGATTTCCCAGTTTTCAACAACAGTCTCGCCCTAAGAAGGTACCATTTTCGTACACGCAGTAATCGCCTCAGACGTCGTAATGCGCTTTTGTTAAATGAGTACGTAGTATAACCGATTTACTTTCCATAACATGACAATAATTCTCTAAAATGGGGGCTGTACCGATTGTACATTATTTGGATACTGTGCCTATATTAATGAGGAAATTTCCTATACCCATGTATGGGAAAACTTCACATAGTATAATTTTAGCAATAGGCTCTTAACCTATGAGGAAAAAACAAATGTGCTGAAAAGCTTACCCATAATAATCGTTTGAAGGCAGTCCTCTGTCCACCCTGTCCATCCGCGTATGTCTTTTCAACACTGTCACAACAAGCTATTTTATATTAAGAGCAAGGTTTTATCATGCGAGTGTTCAGCTGTTGATGTCAAGCCCCTTAAATATACCATTAGTTGAGTCTGAAAATAGAACTGATGTCACCTTCGAAGGGCAAATATACGATTCGAGAACACCACGAGGAATTCATCACCAGTGTGGAAGATGAGTGTCAGTTTTAATTAAAAATCACTCGTGCGAGACGTAGTATCGTTTTATAATAGAGTCAAACAAGGCCATATATGTCCTCCGGCTATGGACACGGTTGGGTGAACAGACGATGAACATCGCAAACACTCCTCAAGCTATAGCTAACATTGAACCATGTGGCGTGCACATGCACCTGTGCCATGTGTATCGGTATTCTCAACGTGAGTGGTGAAATGCGAATTTTCTGTCCACTTATAAGAGCGTTCCCTCACATACGTAACTCTTATAATATGACATACCTGAGCGTACCTGAGATACAACACATAGCACGAATCGTTAGATTTTTGGTATGTGCTTTAGAATAGGTTAACCAGAAGACTATTCTGTGAAGTCATGTGACGCAGTCAGTATGTCGGCACCTCTTCCCACTTCTCTTATATGTGTTGTAATTAATAAACGATGAGTCTCGCGAGCACCGCCAACCTGGTCAAACATATATTTATATATCCCATAGAGCTCGACCTTTCCACAGATCGACCGCATTCTCACGTCATCGCGTTTATTATACCGTATAGACGAGTCTTTAAGGTTCGTCGATAGGCTATAATTACACCGTGAGTCA
>JAVTVY010004419.1:0-38391 GCA_036873755.1 Hanleya hanleyi
CCTACTCTAGAGAAGGCAAACACATCCCAATCAAGCCGCTGAGGTGAGGTTGGGTTGTATTTTCCTTCTTGAGATTGGGAATTTTCATACCATGATCAAGTTAATATGAGATTCTTTTTCCCATATAATTTGAATCATTACTTTAATCAGTATTTTATTGAAAATATCAACGAAACACCAAGGTGTTGAACGTTGGAGCACATCATGCCTGCAGCACGTGTCAAGCAAAGTGACTGGTCACCTGCACAGCACGCCCTCATCCCACATACATGTGTGGGATGACATATCCCAGATGCTGTTACCATACCATATGAGCTTTCCGCTGGATTATATGGGAATGCATCAAAATGATCGGAAACTAAATTGGGAACCACGAAGATATATATTTATGTACATACATGTATGGAAAGATTTCCAGGGGCAACAATGACTGTTTTTTATACTTTAATGAGCGTCAAATATTCTTTGCTGAACAGTTGCATACTTTTCCCGATATAGAATAAACTTCACCAATTAAGAGAACCAAAATCTTCAAAGATGGACTAGGTTCATACACACACTATCCTGGCCATCAAATTAGCAGACAAGAAAGATACAAATCTGTTCATGTGTATGCATTGGTAATCAGATATTCCAGAAACATATTATGGTTTTGTATGTAAATTTTCAGCACAGACAAGGTCCTACTAATATACTAATCTGCTCAGAGTGACATTTGTCTGATGTTCCGGTCAATATCACAGATTCTGAGCAAACAATGGTGTACTGTGCAGAAAGTATTTCACCAATCAGTGAGGCTGTACCATAGATGTATAATCCTAAACCAATATGTCCACTAACCATCTTGTATTATTGATTGACCAGTTTGTTTTATAGATCTGCGTATGTAGAATACAGAAAATCAATGATAATTTGGTATGGGGTATAGTCTCACATGAACTGATATGATTATGAAATGATTCCTTGGAACTAAAGCATACATCAATAGTCATTATAGAGGGAATGACGGACCTGTAATTTGTGTTTTAATCAAAACATCATTTCATTTGTACAATGTGAATATGGTTGATTACTATGACGACGATAGAAGCAATACATTGTTGACATACACTAGCTGTAATCTTCTCATTACTTGTACAAATAGAGTGAAACCTTTGTAAACCAACCATGCTTGGGACCAGATTATAGTGTCGGTTATAACCTTTGTAAACCAACCATGCTTGGGACCAGATTATAGTGTCGGTTATAACCTTTGTAAACCAACCATGCTTGGAACCAGATTATAGTGTCGGTTATAACCTTTGTAAACCAACCATGCTTGGGACCAGATTATAGTGTCGGTTATAACCTTTGTAAACCAACCATGCTTGGGACCAGATTATAGTGTCGGTTATAATCTTTGTAAACCAACCATGCTTGGGACCAGATTATAGTGTCGGTTATAACCTTTGTAAACCAACCATGCTTGGGACCAGATTATAGTGTCGGTTATAACCTTTGTAAACCAACCATGCTTGGGACCAGATTATAGTGTCGGTTATAATTAACCTTTGTAAACCAACCATGCTTGGGACCAGATTATAGTGTCGGTTATAACCTTTGTAAACCAACCATGCTTGGGACCAGATTATAGTGTCGGTTATAACCTTTGTCTTTGTAAACCAACCATGCTTGGGACCAGATTATAGTGTCGGTTATAATTAACCTTTGTAAACCAACCATGCTTGGGACCAGATTATAGTGTCGGTTATAACCTTTGTAAACCAACCATGCTTGGGACCAGATTATAGTGTCGGTTATAACCTTTGTAAACCAACCATGCTTGGGACCAGATTATAGTGTCGGTTATAACCTTTGTAAACCAACCATGCTTGGGACCAGATTATAGTGTCGGTTATAACCTTTGTAAACCAACCATGCTTGGAACCAGATTATAGTGTCGGTTATAACCTTTGTAAACCAACCATGCTTGGGACCAGATTATAGTGTCGGTTATAACCTTTGTAAACCAACCATGCTTGGGACCAGATTATAGTGTCGGTTATAATCTTTGTAAACCAACCATGCTTGGGACCAGATTATAGTGTCGGTTATAACCTTTGTAAACCAACCATGCTTGGGACCAGATTATAGTGTCGGTTATAACCTTTGTAAACCAACCATGCTTGGGACCAGATTATAGTGTCGGTTTTGACAGAGTTTATCAAGGTTCAAAATACTTTAAATTCAAGTAGTGGGATTATGGATAATGTCGGTATTTAGAGGTTGGTCGGTTTTAATACCCAGGTGTCAGTGTTCAGAGGTTTCACTGTATATATATATCATGTATATTATAGTATGTCATGCTCTTCGCTGCATACAAATAATCAAGACACGTCGCTTTCACCATCTACATTCTTGTAACGTACATGTTCTAGTTTGATATACCCTGCTATTTACTTTTATCTGTAGACTTTAATATACCAGAGCAATAATGGTCTCATGAAAAACTTCAGTAAATGGTGGCACTTTTCTATAAGATCAATACATCTGTAATTGTTTTGATGTTATAAATACCGGAAAAATATGATTCTACGTGTGCCGGAAAAATATGATTCTACGTGTGTCTTATAGCTAGTGAGAAGACCTGCTGATAAGATGGGCTGTTCTTTTGTGATATAAACTCACATAAATTGCAGACGGAATTCACGAACTCCAGACAAGCATTAAGGCCCATTCTCACAAAGCTATTTGTGGTAACAACTTAGCGGGGGAATCCTCGTTTGTAGCATGCAACTAATTGCATAAAATGAGACATTATCTATTTCGTACAACTTGTAGCATGTGACTAAAATCGTGTATGAGTGATGTCACAATGCAATCAAGTTGTCCGCATCATGAGAATGAGCCTATGTATATGCCTGCATGGAGTTTGAGAATTGCGTTTGCAATTTATGCGAGTTTATATCACAAAAGAAGTACTGTCTTATCACCAAGACTTCTCACTAGCTACGAGATAAAATCGTGATATCAATAATTATTTTTCCTGTATTTATTTATCACAAACACGACAGATGTATTGATCCTATAGAAAAGTGCCACCATTTATTCAAGTTCATCTCTAAGAGATCATTATTGCTTTGGTATAAGTTTTACAGATACAAGTAAATGGCCGGGTATATCAAACTAGACAGGCAGCAATATTGATATTCTTTAACCACTGCAATATTAATTTTTTCTTTCCTTTGTCAACACATTCTGTGAAACATTTCCTGCTCTCAAAGACTTCAATCAATGATGACAGATACAATATTGATTATCTTGAAGGTTATCACACTTCAGTTAATGATCAGTTGAACAACATTATAAGTATTGATTTGTTCGAAGGTTAATTGAATTTACCTCGCTAAAGATGAAATGCAAAGGTTTTAGTACAGTAGTTTTTTTTATGGACTTTGTGGGTTACGGTAAATCCCCTAATAATTCGATCACCGGAAGTGCAACAAAAATGGCTTATATCTGAAAATATTCTTGATGGGACCATCTACAAGGTGTCACATTTTGTCATTATATGACTTTTCTTCAACTTGAATGAAGAATGGGAATGTTACTTTTTCTCTGTGTTTGAATAACAGAGTTGAAAAGTGAACTTCCTGTGATTGAATTATTAGGGGAATTACCGTAGTTAATATTGGAACTCTCAACCTATATTTTTACTTCTTTTGGTTTATTGAAAGTATTTTACCTCCTAGAAACTTTAGAAAAGTGATCTAAAGTTAATATCTCAAGCCTCGCAGATTTCAGAAATGAAATCTGCATAGCTTTATATCTGCCCTCGTTTGATGCTGGTTTGTGACATTTCATCAGACCACCTGACTTGAAGTCAATACTGGTGATGTTCAGTATACGGGAGGCTTGTCTGACAGAACGTCACAATCAAGGAAAGATAAGCGATCGTGATCTACAATCAGAATTCAGCTGGGCTTGAGGTACCAACATTTTAAAAGCTTTCAGCAGGCAAACTACTTCACAACCAAGCACACGTAGATGGACTGATATATTTATATCATTATTCAACCTATATAAAAAATAGAATCCAACCTTTGCAGTTCACATTTATATTCACTGTTCCAGTGGTGTTTGATGCAGTTAGGCTCCAAACTGTATTGAACATTGAAAAAGTGTAGAATAAGGAGTGAGTGAGTAGGATTCAACATTATTTCCATCAAGTTTTCAGTCATATCATGATGGTGCCTACAAGTGCCAGCATCTGGTCACCCATCAAAGTGACTTAGGTGATCTGACGATAACCGGTGTGCCCGACGTGAAATGCCACGAGATGTACATATCAACTTGTGGAATTAACACAAGGTGAAATTTAAAGGTTTCTAGATTATTCTTTTCTTACTTTTCACAGGTTAAATAGTGATGACTAGAAATATATAGTTTTCAGAAACTTGATACCCGAGCTCAGCTGAATTCTGATTTGGAAACCATCATGATTTATTGATTGGGACATCACATCGACCAACCTCCTGAAGTATGGATGGTCCAAAATATAAAATTGGGCCTGGGGTTGTCGGACGTGACATTAAAAACTAACATCGAACAAGGGCAAAAAATCGACCATAGAGGTCCATGTCCCCCGCTAGCAGCACCAGTTATGGTGGATTACATGGTCGATTTTTTGGAGTCGATGATATCTCATATCATTGATAAGAGTATGATTTGAAAATGGAGATATCGCTGATGAGCTTAACATAATCTAATACAGCAGATGGCACCCATATTCGATTATGCACATCCATAAAACATAATACATGACTGTCCTCTCACTAAGGTCAAGGGACTCCCCAAGTTTGAAGTAGATCAGTTGAATCGTACTCCAGCTATTGTCCGGACAAGATCAAACTGCTTAAAATCCAATGAAATCCAGTATGGCCCATGGTGGCCATATTGGATTAAGCACGTCCTTGAAAAACAATCCTAATCCTCCTCTCAACAATGTCAAGGCACTCCCCAGGTATGAAGTAGATCGGTTGAATCGTTCTCGAGTTATTGTCCATGCAGACAAGATTCAACTGCTTACAATCCAATATGGCTGACGGCGGCCATATTAGATTACGCACATTGCTGGAAAACAATCCCAACCGTCCTTCCACCAATGTCAAGGCACACCCCAGATTTGAAGTTGATCGATTAAATCGTTCACGAGTTATTGTCCGGACAAGAACATCTAAGATCGTACTGCTTATAATCCAAAATGGCTGACGGCAGCCATATTTGATTACGCACATTGCTGAAAAACAATCCCAACCGTCCTCTAACCAATGTCAAGGCATACCCCACGTTTGAAGTTGATCGGTTAAATCGTTCACGAGTTATTGTCCGGACAAGAAAATCTAAGATCGAACTGCTTATAATCCAAAATGGCTGACGGCGGCCATATTTGATTACGCACATGGCTGAAAAACAATCCCAACCGTCCTCTCACCAATGTCAAGGCACACCCCAAGTTTGAAGTTGATCGGTTAAATCGTTCACGAGTTATTGTCCGGACAAGAAAATCTAAGATCGTACTGCTTATAATCCAAAATGGCTGACGGCGGCCATATTGGATTACGCACATTGCTGAAAAACAATCCCAACCGTCCTCTCGCCAATGTCAAGGCACACCCCAAGTTTGAAGTTGATCGGTTAAATCGTTCATGAGTTATTGTCCGGACAAGAAAATCTTACGGAATTACGGAATTACGGAATCACGGAATTACGGAATCACGGACACCGGTGTTTCTAAGTCCCCCCCCTACTAAGTAGCGGGGGACAATTAAGTGCTTGACAGCGAACAAGATTCCACATAAACATGACAACGACAGAAACACTGCAACGTGGTTATAGGGCAATTAACTGTGTTAAATATCAACTTCAAAAAAGAAAAGTCAACGGCATGACCGAAACAAGCACACATCACTTTCACATCAGCAATAAATGGCACAGCCTTGTAGAACCTGCAGTATTCAACGTTTCCATGATGAAGCCAGAAAAGGATTTCTATGGCCTAAGTTTTACTGGGCGGGGCTCAAAATAAGGTTACTTCATTCCACTTTCCACCATGCAAGACATGAAAGGTCTATTGTTCTGTAACTACATCTACCTTTTCATGGTTTAACATTTTTTCAACTGATAATTACAATATGGCAAAAAGTATTCCTTCAATGTGTTAAAAAAATGAATTTGTTTTAGTCAAATTACCAAATTAAGTCCCTTCCATATTGCCATTTGAAGTTTGATAACATTATGGATTCATGGATGATAAATGTGAGATAACTCTGAAGACAGATTGAAATCTTTGGCAAAGTCGGCATTTAATAGGATAAAAATTGTCAATGTTTATCTTTTCTCCTGGATTACGGATGCTGACAGCTGAGCCAACCAAGGTTGACAGCCAGCCACTGTTGACCGCGTTGATTGGCTAATGAGCCGAAAGCATTTGCTACCTCTCCGCTGATTGAACAAGAGCCAACGCTGAACAGTTTTTTGAAGTGGAATGTACTTGTGACGATTTTTCTGCAAAACCAATGATGTTCAAATGGACATTTCTCTTACGATTGGTAATAAATTGATCAACCAGCCACTGAAATACATTCAACATACCACAAGATGTATTGTCAGATATTTTGTGACTGTTGATGCATCACAAAAAGTGGAAATATGACACTCGTTTGACCAACCTTATGGCCTGATGCCACTTTGTCTGTAGATGTTTTCATCCAGGAATATGCAAGTTTGGTGAAATAATTTCATGCTTTCTTTGACCTGAATAATATTTCAATATTATGAGTTCAGGCTACAAATTTCAAACTTTACTGCTACAGACTGCTTGTAAGAAAAAAATCC
Organism: Hanleya hanleyi; assembly: GCA_036873755.1. Classification (NCBI taxonomy): domain Eukaryota; kingdom Metazoa; phylum Mollusca; class Polyplacophora; order Lepidopleurida; family Hanleyidae; genus Hanleya; species Hanleya hanleyi. Next base: position 6,877 of record JAVTVY010004419.1, read on the forward strand.
TACTTTTTGGTGAAAAAATTTCAAGATAAATAGGATGTGAATTTCAATACCGAAAGTTACAGTCTGTGAGTTTTACACAGACAAAGGGGCCCTCACCGTCAGAGGAATAAATTATCGAAACCACCAAAGTGGCTTACGGTGTTGAACGGTTTAATCAATGACAGACTAATCCAGTCTACAAAGCTGCTTGGACTCTTTGGTATTTACAAATATAGTACAAGTTACAGATCAATCGTCATGCCAATCTACCTCCGGGCATCAATGTACCAGTGTCAGTGCAAGGTTAATTTTGTTTCCCCCCCCCGGCTCAGGATCCAGTCTAATTGGCATATCTTATCAGATAAAGAGCTACTATTGTTTAATGAAACAAATTATTTCACAAAGCCTCTGTAGTCGACTAACATTTAACTCAATTGCAATTACAAGTCCTAATTTTATAATGACCAGTAATTGGTCATGCGAGGGAAATGATCCCAGAAACCTAGAGGCTACGAGCGATTTCTATATATGTTAACACAGGTACTTTCGTCATTGGCTAAGCATTTGGCCGATATCTTTGTCAGGGGGCTAGGATTGTAGATTGTTGCCGAGTGCGAAGATGTTCAAAGTCTACTTCACCGGGTCATATAACGGTTGGTTACCAAGATGTCTTCAATAAATAATGAGAATAGAATTTGTGTATTTATTATTAGCAAACTAGATCTTATCTTACCATTTGGTATGATATCAAATTACATTTCTTGGACATGAACAACATCAGTGATCCACTGGTACTTTATTGATGTGCAGGTAATACAATAAATTATCAATTGATTTCTGTTATAGGATCACTTTTTAAATGAGAAAAAATCTATGTTCCTTAAGCCCAACTCACGCTACGAACATTTTGTTGTATTAGAACAAAAACACTGTTCAGAACATGTTTTGTCTGCAGTGTGAGGTGCCCAGAAACACGAACATTCTGCCATTTGTTGTGTCATGTGAGAGCGGCTTCATTGGATAACTGTTGATAAATGTTCAGGCACAGGTACGCGATCACCACACACTGACAACAAAAACTGTTTTTGTTTGATTATATATATATATATGAAGAACACTGGCAACCCAAATATGGAGGGCATTGTGGCTAAGATTAGCTAAGTATATTCTTCTTCAGACTAAAAATGAGGATAGCTTACGGTAATTCCCCTAATAATTCCATCACAGGAAGTTCTTTTTTCAGTTCTGTTATTGAAACAAAGAGAAAATGTAACATTCTCATTCTTCATTCAAATGGAAGAAAAGTAAACAATGTGACACTTTGTAGCTGGGGCCATGAAGAATATTGCCAGATATACGCCATTTTTGCTGCACTTCCAGTGATCGAATTATTAGGGGTATTACCGTAAACTGAGAAATAAAATAAACCATGAAAACTGCGGAAACAATTTCACCAGTAAGAAAGGGTTTTCACAAAAAAAATTCTTCGAGAAATGACAAGCATCAGTATTTGCAAAGAACTTTTCCGCGATTACTGCATGGATGTTGCCAGGATTCCTTGAGAGAGGGTAAGTCATTTGATATTCATAGTCAGACCCCCCTCAATACCAGTATGTAATTAAACCAGTAGTATCTCAATGATGAACTTGATCAAAGCAGTGGACTGATGGACCATGACGTTTAACCCCTACAGACCAGTATTTATATTGCAAAGGACTAATAAGGTGATCCCTATTGGGAGTATAGATGGATATTTGATCACACTCACTTTAACAAGAGAGATCATGCCAGACTTGTGTAACCATGACATACATATATTGGGTTAAGTCTTGGCACGCTTTTGTAAGAGCAACCTAAAATTCTTGGCACGCTACTGTAAGAGCAACCTAATACTTGTCCATAAAGTTTGGTATAGTTCGGGTTCCCAAGACAATTGAAATGAGAATTTGGAGACTTTGAATCTGCCATCAACAAGTCCATTTGCCTCTATGAATGTAGATTCAGTTCCGGAAGTCTATTCTGGGATATTCTTGGAATTTTATCACCATGGAATCAGTCATCTTCATACACAAGCCGGCTTCTCCATTCACATTTTGAACTAGCCTTGATATATGACAACCCCCACTGGCTCTGTTCAAAAGGATTTATAAATAGACACGAAACATCAGTGACCACAAATCCATTTGCATTTTGCTATGTGCCATATGAGTGGGTGTTCAATTGGCTAGTTAGGGATTATTATTATTATTATACTGCATGTCCAAATTTGTCAGCGGCCTGTCGTCTTTACGGTTCGCTGTACACGTCTAAGATTTGTTACAGGTCAACATATGTATCTGAAGTTTTGCATAATGGTCTTCGTTTTTGACCTTGACTTTGACCTTTTTAGTTGTCTGCGTTTTAAAGGTCAACCCAAACGGAATTTTTTTTGGTCTAAAAATCCTTAAAAATCATAGTTCATACTTCACTTTGTATGAAAAAAATATTGAAAAAATTCTAATCTGATCAGAAACACACGTAATATGGGAGCAAAGTGGGCTTTTCCACACTTTCACAGCTGGGTTGATGACGTCACGCAGGGAAGTTGCCTGAGAACAAAACAGCGGATAACATGGAAAGCGAGTGCAGTCAGAGCTCCGGTTCAGATGTCGATTCGAGCGATATCAGCTGCTTAGATGGAAATATTTTTCGCCAAGAAGATGAAATAGACATAGAGGAGGATGATGACGGGCAAATTAACAGTTGTTTGCAGACCAACGGCGGAATTCAGCCCTATCAATTTGAGCCGTACGGCTCCGATTCTGACAGTGACAACCACTCTGACAACGTGGAACTCGACGACGACAGGATTCGGAGAGGTCGTTTGTTGAATACAGATTGGTATGCAACTTGACTGGAAACCTTATTATCGTCATCTATAAGACCAAATGTCCATATATTTCAAACTGTATTGAATGTAGAACGATTCTGTGATGTAACGAACGAGCACATCTGTGTTGTTATTGTTGTTACTGACCGAGGCAGCCTTTTCGAAGGGATAAACTCCGGGATTCGGCAGTATGGACAGTAAACTGTTGATAACTCTACTGATATACATCCGACTTGAATTTTGTTTGTTTTCCCATAATCCCCATGAAATACCAATTTCAGAATTATATAGTTTGATAAAAAAACTTTGGACATTCATGGCGAAAAGTAAGCCGTGGTGAGTGGATCGGCATTCACATTTGCTCAATTTTCGACAAATTACCTCAATTAAATTGAAATCGAATGATATTCCCACAATCTCAAATGTCAAGGGATTATGAAAGTATAATTATCACTTCTGTATCTACAGCCATTCACTCCAATTGGTGTTTTTTATTTATTTACTTATCAAACGTATATATATTTATGAAAGATCATTTTATTATTATTATTAAATAGTATATAATTTAGATAATTTATTTGCGTGAAGTTTGTGCCAACATTTGGCTAAAAACGCATACATAGAATGAATAAAATTGAACATACAAATACAGCCATTAAGACACATTGGAACAAATGGTTAAACGTGTATACAATGTATATGAAATAGAGACTCATCCAGTCTAACCTGTAGGTGCTTAAGCAACAAATGCCACGCGAGAGCGAGCAGGGCATGTACAGCCGTCCCCCTGCCCGAGGCCTCGCTTGCAGGCTAGGTTCGTTCAGCCGATGTCCGTGATAGATTCTCCTTGTCCGATTTCTTTGCCGTCACATTCTGATTGTTCTTACGTTTGATAGTTGGAATAGCTGTTCTCTTTAGTTTTGGTTTGTACCCGAATTCAACTGCTACGCTGTAGATGTCCTCGAATGATGTCTTTCTGTCAAAATGTGCCGAGCAAATTATACGAGTACTGGCTCGGGCCCTCTTTCCACACTCTCGTGTTGCGTACAAATTTCGTCCAATTTGCAGCGATTTTCTCGTCTTTGGGCCACAAATGAATACTAACACCGTCATCTGTAGTAAAACTGCAACCTCCCACTACACAACGTCGCGGCATATTTAAAAAATGATGCCCCGATACTCCGAAAATCTCCAGAAATCAGCAGCTACATACGACTGTGGTATACGGCTTTAACATAGAGAATACAAGACGGCTTCCCTCCGTGACGTCACAGCTGGAATTGACAGGAGAGCGATTTTCACCTTTCAAACGGCAATATCTCGCCAACCAGACTGCACAAAATTATGAAAAAAATATCATTATTTTCAGAATCGAAAGGACTATTTTTTTATATTTTTGACCTCAGAGCGTTTGGGTTGACCTTTAAGCGAAAATTCATTTTGCGATTATTGACCAAATGTTTAAGGGAACACAGCTGGAATTTAGAATGTAAAAGTTTGAAGATTCACCCAACAAAATGAGCCAATAAAATAAGTAGGTCAGACAAGCAGTTTTCGAGTTCTCTCCCCTGGTACTGTTTTCCTTGTTAGCGGTGTACAGTGAAAACTAAAGAACATATGTGAAAGAAAGTAGATGGTTGATAAGTCTTATATATGGCCATGCTGTAGTTATATTTTTGAAGTTTTATGTAACAAGAAAAAGTAGTTATCTCCCCTTTAATGATTCTCAAAATACATCATTTTGTAAGGAAATGAGCTACGGCATTGATTATTGTAACATTAATGAACACTTTAATGACCAAACCGTATGTGACCTTAAATTTGACCTTTGACCTCTTGGAGCGTCTCTGTATGAGTGCAAAGTTTGGTTGTCAACTCTTGAACGGCTGATGCGATCAGTCTGAAAATAAGGTAACGTGACCTACATCACGTCATAAGGTGAGCACTTGTGTCACAACTCGGCCTCGACCTTGACCTTTGAAGTGATGAGCATCCAAATATCGAAAATACGGCTGCTATTTACTGAAAAAGTAACACACTGACAGGCAGGAAACAATGACACAATAGTAAGCACAATATTGTCTTTCTTTCGGTGCTACTTATAAAATGATCCGATGTGACCTTGACCTTGAATATCGCACAATGTAAAAAACATTGTTCGCGTTTTTCTCAAAAACTACAACATGCAGGAATCTGTAATTTTGTACATATGTACGTCATGATGCAGGTATGATGTCACTGCATTTTCAACCTGACCTTGACCTTGGTTCTTGAGATATGGCCGCCGACAGTTTTGCGACTACAGGGTTACAGGTCGAAAACTGTTGGGAATTTCAAGTTGAAATTTGCACATGAATGAGGTATGACGTAACAGAAAGACATTAGAAGCCAACAAGATATACCAGAAATAATATAACATAATTAGCAATTTGTGAAATTTACGCTTTATTCAAATTTTACGAAAAATATTTACTCAATCATTACTATATTTAAGTATGATTGAGAGAATATATATATGTATTTGCCTGTGAAATTTCAGAAATGTAGCTTTGATAGTTTCAGAGATATAGAAAAAAAAACAATTTTCCCTAACTATTAAGCCGCTAAATGGTTCTCTCGCCCTGTTTGTGGTCATTTGTTGATTTCATCTATTCAATGGTCGCTGTCAATTTCGCTATAGCACTCGCGGCATCCCGTGTTGGCAATGAAATTAATGTTGTGTTACATGACGGGGCTGGCTCATTTTTGAAAACCGTATAACTCTTGAACCGCAATAGATACGGACTTCTAATATGTTGCCTGATACTTCCAAGAATGAGTTCTTTCGTTGACAATGATTTCGTATTTCCCGGTACAAATGCAATTATGGAACCAATTTTGCTTCATGTCACACGACCATCGATATTTGGGGTCATTTTGTCGGGCAGAAAAACAGTCTGTGAGAAACACAGTCTCCAGGCGACCAAAACTCAAGCTTAACTTTCTCCATTCAAGCCATTGTTTGGACTCCAGGGGCAATTTTCTAAACACATTTCAACGTACTAACATTTTCGGATCGATGAAGGAGCCGTGTAGGGCCCAAATAAAGCTCGGAAATGTGCTCAACGGCTGCCGCTTACCAATATAAGCAATAAACATGTGGCTGTCGCCATCGGGACCCCTCGGGTCGGGCCCAGAGCAATTGTGGAAATAATGTTTCTGACCCCAACAACTCACATATTTGGGGTGGGCATAATTTTACCTGTATGATATAGATCATAGACAGACAAAACAATATAGCAATAGAGCAGTGATTACCTATAGTGGATGTAGTCGAACGATTACTGTCTATTCACAGCAATCCACACAGGTTTGTGTGAACTCCTGAAAAACACATCCCATGGCACCGACTTTCAATAGGCTTCTGGTACTGGCTGTATTAAACAACTGTATGAAGTTTCATTGTTGTGAGTGAAGGACTTTTTGAGATAATGTGTTTACAAGGATATGGACCACAGGCCTCGAAATTTGGCGCGAACGAAACGATCGTTCGCGTGTCGGTTACGCAAATCTGAAATGGCCAGAACGAAAAATCGGTTACGTGAATGTACTTCTTGGACATATGTTCTGGTAACAAAAGTCCCAACCTCTTCTGTCTGTCCACTGTGCAAACTTTAACCACATGACGTGTGTCTTTCAGCATGTTTTAAAAGCGAAACTAAGTCGCAAACTCGGCCCTGTCTGTATTGATTTTGTAGACAAGTTACCACGTGGCAGGCATCTGTCTGTCAGCTTGCGCAGACTGTTTTGTCTATCCTGGGTTCAGGGCCGGCATACTATTATGTTATAAACCAATAGCGGCCAGGAAACAGCTTTATCAAACTTGAACGAGTTGGAAGGGTTACCCGCAGGCCTCCTCGCTCCAAGGTTGTTGCTCCGTGGGGCGCTCTTCACAGAGCTAGCAGCAGAGCTCCTCGTGGAGGAATTATCTCGGAGCGCGGAGCTTGCAGTTAACTCGTTGTCACTTCCGGCATCTCTAAATTTGCAGGCGGCGTGTTCAACTTCTCTTTTCAATCAGGATTTTAATGGAATCACAAGGAAATGGCGAATGAATTATACAGCCAGACTCACAATAGCCAACCATGAATGGTGGAAGCGATTTACGTGTGCAATCACATTCCCGTATGTTAACTCATTTGTCTGTTCAGTCGCTGCCCACGTGCTGTGGGAAAGTCTTTTTTTCACTCGTTGACGGTACACTGTTGTAATTACGTGACCGTTTTGCGAAACCAATTGGTTACGTAAAAATTAACATCGCAACCGAACAATAGGTTACGCAAGCCAAATTTACCGTAACCGATTTTTCGGTTACGTCAATGAACCTATTTTCGAGGCCTGGACCAACAGACATGTATAAAGGGGCAGAACTCCTGAAAAACACATTCGATTACACCGACTTTCAATAGGCTTCTGGTACTGGCTGTATTAACTCTTTCCCCCATATAAGCGGGTTTTGACGACTTGTGTAGATCCCAATGTAAGCGTGTTTTGACGAGTGTTCGCCTAACCCATGAAGACGGGTTTTGACGAGTGACTTGAGTTCCCATGTGGTGGATTATTCTTGCAATTTTTCGCGTTTACTTTGACTAAAACCTAATTAAAACTATACATTTTCAGAAAGCCAAAATTTCAATAAATCTGACTATATGTACTGCTGGTATGTTTTATGGTAAGGGTAAAATGAAATCAGGAGAGAAACAGAAATAATCGATGGAAAACGCGCAATTTGACAACAAATTTGTTTCGTGTGCTCCAAGACAAACGTTCGAAAAATAGTAAAATCTGCTTCCAAATTCCTGAATATTTCACGTAACGCGAGCATAAACTACCAAAGTATCTAACCTTGATGACTAGATTGTCAAATCTGCCCATCTGAGTTTATTTTACATATTTTCCCACGACCTGTTGTCTTCGCGGCGAATGTCTTATCCGCCATTCTTTCCCAGCCGGTTCTTTGTCCGACAGTGACCATAGCGACTGCGTCACCACGTGACCTCTTCCTCCAATCACGCCGGGCCTTTTATCAACCTTGGCCAATCAGTGAGCATTCTAATTTTAACCTTATGAATATTTATTATCATCGTCATTCTGCTTCCCAGAAGTATATGGGACTTTTTCAGTTTAATCTCGTTCAAAACCTGCCATATCGTTATGTTTCTGTCAAATCCCGAAGCTAGGGAGAATTAGCTTTACTCTGGTACACGATAACATATGAATTGCAGCGAAACAACAACAACAGAACGCTGCAAAACGTGACTAAAATGCGACAATTTCTTCGCATTTTCTTGATTTCCAACAGACGGAAAGCAGACAAAACACATTTTCTCGCAAGATTACTAATTTTTAGAATAAATGTTGCTGATATTGGTATAAAACGTGAACAAATTACGTAGAATGGGTCTGTGGAAGACCATTGGTAAATATTTCTCCACATGACATGGGACATAAAACGGGATATTTTACATCGCGGGAGAAGTATGAAAATTTAAATGTCTCCATGGGTTAAAGACCTACGCCATTACAAATCTATTATGGGTCAGAGAGAGAAAATTCCCCACAAGTCTAAGGGGGAAAGAGTTAAACAACTGTATGAAGTTTCATTGTTGTGAGTGAAGGACTTTTTGAGATAATGTGTTTACAAGGATAAAAACAGACAGACATGTATAAAGGGGCATAACTCCTGAAAAACACATCCAATGGCACCGACTTTCAATAGGCTTCTGGTACTGGTTGTATTAAACAACTGTATGAAGTTTCATTGTTGTGAGTGAAGGACTTTTTGAGATAATGTGTTTACAAGGATATGGACCAACAGACATGTATGAAGGGGCATAACTCCTGAAAAACACATCCGATTACACCGACTTTGAATAGGCTTCTGGTACTAGCTGCATTAAACAACTGTATGAAGTTTCATTGTTGTGAGTGAAGGACTTTTTGAGATAATGTGTTTACAAGGATAAAAACAGCCAGACATGTATAAAGGGGCACAACTCCTGAAAAACACATCCAACGGCACCGACTTTCAATAGGCTTCTGGTACTGGCTGTATTAAACAACTGTATGAAGTTTCATTGTTGTAAGTGAAGGACTTTTTGAGATAATGTGTTTACAATGAGGATATGGACCAACAGACATGTATAAAGGGGCATAACTCCTGAAAAACGCATCCGATTACACCGACTTTGAATAGGCTTCTGGTACTAGCTGCATTAAACACCTGTATGAAGTTTCATTGTTGTGAGTGAAGGACTTTTTGAGATAATGTGTTTACAAGGATAAAAACAGCCAGACATGTATAAAGGGGCATAACTCCTGAAAAACACATCCAATGGCACCGACTTTCAATAGGCTTCTGGTACTGGCTGTATTAAACAACTGTATGAAGTTTCATTGTTGTAAGTGAAGGACTTTTTGAGATAATGTGTTTACAATGATATGATGGACAGACGGACAGACGGACAGACGGACGGACGGACAGACGGACGACGGAGGCAACGACAATACCGCTCGGGCAGAATCTGCCCGAGGGGTAAAAACTATGAGGTAGTAACAAGCAATGTGAAAACAACGTGTCTGTGCGTGTTAAGCGACCAAAACAATGGTCGCGACCAAAGCGGCCTGCGACCATGTATTTACCCATTTGCAGTAAGAAGGGAAAGACCGTGTCATTGTACCAAAAACAATGTCTAGTTGTCATTTGTATCTGGTCACCCCTACTGCCCTATTAGGAGGAATGAAGTAATATACTGGGAGACTACATCACCCTACACACAGTTGGGTATGTTCTGATTGGCTCATCTCTGGTTTTTAGATGAAACAACTCGGATTAGAATGCTTGCATTGGTCCACAGGCCCGCAAAACAAGAGTTTAGTGGGGTGTGGACGTTGGTATTACGGTGATGTGTCGAAATATGGGGTTTCTATATATACCCCATGCTTTATATAAGTAAACATAAAGGTGTAAAACGGACTTTGGGTGAATCGAGAAATGAACGGTTTACCGCCAAACAAAATACATCAGCATATTCTACAAGTATCACTTTATATATTCCCGTCGTCAAATTAGCAAATTTGTGCAAGTTTTTACCTTTGCCGGGCGATTCAAAATCCAACCAGACTGTCCATCCATCTAGGAACAGCCCGATTATGGCGGGCTTCGTTCTCAATTCTGATTGGTCAATTGCGACAGCTGATCTGTGCGTGACCTCTCTTGCCGGAGGCGTGTCTCGACTGACCAATCAGAATTGAGAACGAAGCCCGCCATAATCGGGCTGTTCCTAGATGGATGGACAGTCTGGTTGGATTTTGAATCGCCCGGCAAAGGTAAAAAATTGCACAAATTTACTAATTTGACGACGGGAATATATAAAATGATACTTGCAGAATATGCTGATGTATTTTGTTTGGCGATAAACCGTTTATTTCTCGATTCACCCAAAGTGCGTTTCACGCCTTGATGTTGATTTATATAAAGCATGGGGTTATATATAGACAACCAATATTTCGACACGTCACCGTAATACCACCGTCCACACCCCCCAAACCTCTTGTTTTGCGGGCCTGTGCATTGGTCCAATGTATCAAGGCCAATTCAAAGTGTGAACAACTCGCATAAATTGAATGCTTTCCATCGTCTAATATATCAAGGGTAATTTGAAGTGTGAATGGAGAAGTAGACTTGTATATGAAGATGGGGATCAGCATTACTTTGACCATTCTATCAATGATCTTAGGAAAAACAATATTGAGTTTGTTTTCTAGAGAGAATGATAAAGTTATTTTTCATTTATATTATAGGGTTTTGTTACCTTTCAGATGCAATGTTCAAAGTTGATGGTAAAGCCCTCTAAGGCCATTGTCACTTGATTGATTGTTTAGCATGACCTTGATTTTTCACATGCTAGATGCTATAATTATTTATTATTAATTATTAAGTTACAAACCAATTACATACAAATATGAAGGAAATGAATTTTACTCATCAAGATGTAAATCTGTCATCTACTTTAGTTATTTGCTCTCAAAATATAGATGAGGGCTGGTCATGTTAAACAACTAATCAAGTGACAATGGCCTAAATAACAGTCTGATATTGAAGTACGCACGGCTATGATTTAACACTAAATAAAATAAAAAAATGAAAATAAAATTTTCTGGCAGACAGGCCAATAAGATTTTTATATGGGCTACTTTGGTGGGTTATGCCCAACCAGCATGTTTAATGATGGCCTTGTCTTTGATGCCGACAGATCCCCAACTATCACTATCACTATTCTTCAATCTAGTTTAATTTCAAAGTGGTTTCATAAGTGAGTGAGTGAATATGATTTAATGTCGCTTTCAACACTATTTCAGTCATATCACAACGTTGGTTCCTATTCCTTTTCACACCTGGAAACCACACGGGTAGGGTCCTATTCCTTTTAACACCCGAGACCCCACCGGTGGAGTCCTATTCCTTTTCACACTCGAGATCCCCACAGGTGCCCCAGTTAGTCACCTCTTAGGAGCTCTGAGGAGCGGAGACCTATTCTTACCATGACCTGGAGTGTGCACAACAACACCCCAGGTCAATCCCCGGAAGCCTCACTGGGCGGTTTCATAAGTACTTCAGTTACACTATGGTCATAAATGTTTATTGTAACTACATAATAGCTATAATATATATATACAACTAGGGAAGGTGAATGGCCCAGGTTCGGGCAGTAGTGTGACTACTACCACCAGCAATGTAATTCTGGTAGAGAAATTATTTTGTTCATTTCCTGAAACAAGAACCTGTGGCCGAAAGTTAGGTTCACATACATGACGTCCTGGAGCAATCTGGAATCAGAGCACCTGTCATCGTGACAACTCCATTATAACTAGTCACAGCATTGAGTCCTCCATAGCTCAGAGGATTTAAGGATGCATACACAACATGTAAAGCTAAACGTACATCTCTGTTTTCTCCCTCATTCAATTCCAGTTAAACCGTAGATAAAGGTATCAGTCTGGTTGGATAATCATACTTACAACATAGTACAGGATAATCATACTATCCCCACTCATCAATCATTCTTACAACATAGTACAGGATAATCATACTATCCCCACTCATCAATCATACTTACAACATAGTACAGGATAATCATACTATCCTCACTCATCAATCATACTTACAACATAGTACAGGATAATCATACTATCCCCACTCATCAATCATACTTACAACATAGTACAGGATAATCATACTATCCTCACTCATCAATCATACTTACAACATAGTACAGGATAATCATACTATCCTCACTCATCAATCATACTTACAACATAGTACAGGATAATCATACTATCCTCACTCATCAATCATTCTTACAACATAGTACAGGATAATCATACTATCCCCACTCATCAATCATTCTTACAACATAGTACAGGATAATCATACTATCCCCACTCATCAATCATTCTTACAACACAGTACAGGATAATCATACTATCCTCACTCATCAATCATTCTTACAACATAGTACAGGATAATCATACTATCCTCACTCATCAATCATACTTACAACATAGTACAGGATAATCATACTATCCCCACTCATCAATCATACTTACAACATAGTACAGGATAATCATACTATCCTCACTCATCAATCATACTTACAACATAGTACAGGATAATCATACTATCCCCACTCATCAATCATACTTACAACATAGTACAGGATAATCATACTATCCTCACTCATCAATCATACTTACAACATAGTACAGGATAATCATACTATCCTCACTCATCAATCATACTTACAACATAGTACAGGATAATCATACTATCCTCACTCATCAATCATTCTTACAACATAGTACAGGATAATCATACTATCCCCACTCATCAATCATTCTTACAACATAGTACAGGATAATCATACTATCCCCACTCATCAATCATTCTTACAACATAGTACAGGATAATCATACTATCCCCACTCATCAATCATTCTTACAACATAGTACAGGATAATCATACTATCCCTACTCATCAATCATTCTTACAACATAGTACAGGATAATCATATTATCCCTACTCATCAATCATTCTTACAACATAGTACAGGATAATCATACTATCCTCACTCATCAATCATTCTTACAACATAGTACAGGATAATCATACTATCCCCACTCATCAATCATTCTTACAACATAGTACAGGATAATCATACTATCCCTACTCATCAATCATTCTTACAACACAGTACAGGATAATCATACTATCCCTACTCATCAATCATTCTTACAACAGTACAGGATAATCATATCACTCATCAATCATCTTACAACATAGTACAGGATAATCATACTATCCCCACTCATCAATCATTCTTACAACATAGTACAGGATAATCATACTATCCCCACTCATCAATCATTCTTACAACATAGTACAGGATAATCATACTATCCCCACTCATCAATCATTCTTACAACATAGTACAGGATAATCATACTATATCATACTATACTCATCAATCATTCTTACAACACAGTACAGGATAATCATACTATCTCCACTCATCAATCATTCTTACAACATAGTACAGCGATAACCTCAAGAAAGACTGAAGACACAACATAGATTAGATAGTGGGAAGACTTTGCGAGGAAAGATAGGCTGAAAAGAAAGATTAATTGTCAAGTCGCTATTTTATTATCAGTATCCAATCAAATTCAATCCACAATACTTTCTGATGGGATGAAGTTATCCAGAAGATATAACTATTCTGAACCCTTTGATAATGTTCCTCTTAGACAACACAATCTCATAGTCTACATCCACAAACAAATGTTTTGAAACTTACTGTTTATTAATTTTTATTTCTCTAAATATACATGTGAAGTCAAAGTATACATCCTCAGGAACATCCAGGCAACTCTTTCTTTCAAGAGTATGTGATGGCATACAGAGAATAACTATGGTTGAAAAAAAATTTTTTTTTAATGGTCAGCATACGCATCAGTCTAAACCATGCATGTCAACCCATGGTTTTTTTTGCAAAATTTTCTTCAAAGTTATCTCCCTTGATCGAGATATATGTCACTAAACCATGAACTTTAAAGGTTAATGTAAAATTTCTTTCAACACAAATATTTTTAGGCTTCATAGGTAAATGTTCATACAGATTAATAGAGAGCTAGATAGGTCTTGTTTGGTGTATCGGTGAATCATATCTCAAAATCATCTAGAAAAAGATTCAGTTTTGGAGTGCTTTGACCATGACTTTTGACTTCAATATGAATAGGCATTTTCATAATCGAATGTGTGAAGTTCTGTGAATCAAAACTCTAGATACAATTGGAAAGCTGAGACCTTGACCTTTGACCTCAACGTAAATAGCATACTTCGGCATCAGATGGGCACCACTCCTATGAAATTTGAAAAAGTTTGTGAATCATGACTAAAATAATGTCCAGGAAATGTTATATCCAGTTTAGGGGTTCTGTGACCTTGATTATTGATCTATTGCCCTCAAAATCAATATGCTTCATTGGAATCACATGGATGAACATGAGATTGATCTAATCAAAACCCCTCGGCTTTCCCCAAGTGATTGTGACCCATGTGTAGTGTGAATTGGGGAAGAGATAGCTCTATGTGGGATGATCAAGATATACCGGTAGTTGGTTACATTCAGGCATATAGGACAGAAATAGAAAAATTATATATCTGTAAAGGGGCATAACTCTGTAAAATATGGGTCGAGGGGATCGAGCCACTTTCGATAGGCGTCTGACTTAGCACTCTGTAAAATAAGAACCGAGACGAATAAGCTGTACCGAACATGGATCTGCAGATTTAACTTGTACATTCAGCTACAGATAACAAAATTGGAGATTATTACATCTGAAAGGGGCATAACTCCATAAGCTGAGATGAGAAATCCTTTGTTGGCTTGTAGAATACAACAATATAAATAAGTTTCCAAAATATAGTAGCTATACCAAACACGGTTCTGCAGATATAGTTGGTTACATTCAGGCATATAGGACAGAAATAGAAACTAATATATCAGTAATGGGGCATAACTCTGTAAAGTATGGGCCACTTTCGATAGGCGTCTGACTTAGCACTACTGTAAAATAAGAACCGAGACGAATAAGCTGTACTGAACACGGATCTGCAGATATAACTTGTACATTCAACTACAGATAATAAAATCGAAGATTATTACATCCGAAAGGGGCATAACTCCATAAGCCGAGGCGAGTAATCCTTTGTTGGCTTGTAGAATACAACAATATAAATAAGTTTCCAAAATATAGTAGCATATAGGACAGAAATAGAAATTAATATATCTGTAAAGGGGCAGAACTCTGTAAAATATGGGACGAGCGAAGCCACTTTCAATAGGCGTCTGACTTAGCACTAGATAAATAGGTGTTGAAAATTTGGTGGTTGTATCTCAAGTGGTTTTGCCTAAAATGCGTTAACGGATGGACGGATGGATGTACGGACGGACGTACGGACGGACGTACATGGCAACGACAATACCCCGAGGCCAAAATGGCCGAGGGGTAAAAAACTGTTCTGAAATACTTTGTACAAGCAACTCAAGATATCGTCCAGACAAGGTGAGCATTATGGATAGAAGAAAGGACAAGGCAAAAACAAATTTGCCAGTTTGACTCTTGTCGGTCTGGCAAAAATTACACGATACTGAATCAAGAGTTGTTCTCCCTGGGTTAATAATTCCATGTAATATTTGAAACATCTCAAAACAATTCTACATGTACATTTTTGAGCCATTTTAACAGGGCATAATCATAGTTCAACAAGCTGAACCCTGCTGACATTTAATTTTGTGATATTGACAATGCAGGGTTCAGCCGTTGAACCGAAATTTCCTATCGCAAAATTTTCGCCTCCCGACCTGGGTAACAGCGGGTGGATTTGCGCTTATAAAAAAGCAATAATTCCTACCGCTTTGTGCTCGTAATAGAATACATAATTGCCTATTTCCCTGGCCATTTATTTTCTCTGTCCAGCTTCTTTCATTTCCATAAACGGCAAAAGAAAAAAATATCATCGCGGACGATCTTCCAAAAACGAAATCCGCCGCCATTTTGAAATGTCACTATGGTGGCACGAGACTAATTTGTAAATTCGGGATTGTAGACAGGAAGGTCGGAAACGGCTCATTCATAAGGCTGTCATAAGAATCAGGGTCACGTGACAAGTGTTCGAAAATGGCGGCGGATTTCGTGTTTGGAAGATCGTCCGCGATAATATTTTTTTCTTTTGTCGTTTATGGAAATGAAAGGAGCTGACAGAGAAAATAAATGGCCAGGGAAGTAGGCAAATACGTATTCTATCCAAACGAGCACAAAGCGGTAGGTATTATTGTTTTTTTATGAGCGCAAATCCACCCGCTGTTACCCAGGTCGGGAGGCGAAAATTTTGCGATATGAAATTTTGGTTCAACGGCTGAACCCTGCATTGTCAATATCACAAAATTAAATGTCAGCAGGGTTCAGCTTGTTGAACTAGGCATAATCAGTGACCTTTCATTGATTGACCCCATAATAATTTGACCTCCTTAAAGTCACTGTCACATGGGCAGTATGCATGTATTTGTGAATTTCCATGAAGATCACTAGAGTAGAGCATGTAGTAAAACTTGATTATTTGGTGATCTTGATCACTGACCTGTTGACTTACGATGCATTCTTTGGATTCAAATGGACACATATCTGCTAACTTTCAGAAGAAATGGTGGAGTTTTAAAACTCAAGATATTGTCTGGAAAAGCTTAAGGATAATGTAAGGACAAGGCAAAAACAGTTGGTAGGACAAATTTTTTTAAACAAGATGCACCAATGCAGCACTTTTCCCCGATGAGACAATCTTCTTGACCCATGTGTTGCTCAGTGCCAATCAAAGCTGATGGCAGTTGAACAGTTCATTGCCACTTTAGAAGGGATTGCACTTAATTACGTCGAACAGAGCGTGAAAAAGTTCCCTGTTCGGTGAAACAATCACATTCATCATGCAAAAATACACCAGAATGAAACTATATGACAGCGCAGCTCATTCCAGTGTGTCTGCTAGAGGATGATATTTATAAGGATATTTTGTAAAAAATCCGCACATTGTCTCTCAACCAGTCACTTTGCTGGTATGAATGGGAGATCTTTTTTATTGCATCTGTCATCAATATCAATACATAATCGGACAAACTTTTTTCACATCGTACTGCGCAAAAGATGAATGTACAGTCTTACAGTGATCGTAAACCCTCGAGTAAAGTTTCCATCAAATGAAAGACCATTACAAACACTGTGGCAAAATATTAATTGTAGTTTTTTACGATTTTATTTATCAGTAAACTGAAATAAAGTATGGTATTCTATGGTGGTCTGTTGCAATCATATTTAGGTCCAGTGACATCACACTGCCTTAATACATGTATTTCAAACTGTGTATGCACTTTCCAATGCTTTATTCAAGCTTAGGGTATGTACACTTTGAGTTTCAACACAGACTCACTGTTTCAATGTGCATGCAGGGGTTGAAATGTTCACCAAATACTTGCAGGACATTTGTCAAGTACTGTCCGGCACAAAATTAAAATACATGTAAACTGACTGAAAAACTGTATGACAGTCTCAATTTTCTGCCGGACATTTCCTGCAAATAAATACCAATTTCGACCTCCGGCATGTTTCATCAAAATCTGGGAGATGGTAACTCGTAAGGGTCAAGTCGATTTGAATCTTGCTTTTAATTTCCCAGATTTTGGTGAAACATGCATACTGGAGTGAGTGAGTCTGTATTGCAACTCAAATTGTACACATCTTAAGCTTGAATAAAGCATTGGAAAGTGCATACACAGTTTGAAATACGGTATATGTATTAATGCAGTGTGGCGTCACTGGACCTAAATATGATTGCAACAGACCACTATAGAATACCATACTTTATTTGCAGTTTATTCTGTGTAATAAAATCGTAAAAAATTACAATAAATATTTTCCGACACAGTTCGCAATGGTCTTTCATTTGATGAAAACTATACTCGAGGGTTTGCGATCACTTTCATGTACATATATGGTTAAACATGTAGAAGATTCTCAGAAAGGCTTTTAGACAAAGTGCGTCATAATTATTGCATGTCAGATATCAGATCCCACATCCGTTGCCATTTCGAAGTACCCTACATCGGATATGTCACCAGACTAGATAATGGATAGACTTTTACATCACAAGTCTTGATTCTGTTGGTCTAATTTGTGACAGAATTGAACCACCTTTCAAAGTTCCAGGAAATGGGTTAAATTTAACCCAGATTTGTCAAAGGGTCATGATGGCTAGAGTAGACCAAGACCAAAAGCAATGCCATGTCTCTAAGAATTACTGTACATTAGAAGTGGGCCCGAGGAGTTTGCATGGGCTACTACATGTACATAAAATTTGCTTGGCAATTGTAAGGAACGTAATTGAATGCAAGGTATTTCTGGAACATTGCCAATGATTCCACCATTGATGGGATGTACATTTCAGTGAAACACAGTCATCATAATTACAGTCAGTACATATACCTGACATGTACTAAGCTATTCAAAAGCAAAATTTTTGCAGGCTTGCTGTATCTGTGTGCTCAGTCCCAGTTTTGGTTCTATGAAGAGTTTATACATTTTTACTCAACAGTTGAAGCATTACTATAATGGAGAAATGCGGGTGTGTTTCGTTCCTATCATACATGCCCAAAACTGCTGGAGTTGAAAATTGGTGGCTGTGCTTAGGGTGTGTACCATAAGGGTTTTATGGGGTGAAAAACATCCCAGTTCTGGGGGTTGGGACTGACTATACCCGGTTTATGTCTCAAACAAGGATGAAGGCAAGCTCCTGGTACATGCCCTAGGAAGTAATGTAAAATGGATCAGTAACAGCTAAAGACAGCGGCGTTACTCCTCCGCCCAGCCAAATGGCATATTCATGGTTTCACAATTTTACTATGATGGTATTACGAGAGATTATTATGGCAATCAAATTTAATTGAATTTTTCCAATGCATATCACTGGAGGACAATTTCTTTTGCCAACATTGTGAACAATTTTGAGCAATCAGAGATGAATATAGACAGACTATTATTTGAAACTAGATAAAAAAAAGTGTTTTTTAAGTGATGTTTTTTAATTATCAGAGACCTTTCTGTAAGCATGGGCTTGCCCATTATCACACTAGGGCTGGTTCTATGCATCGATACAGAGAATTATGACTGAACTCCATCATTAAGTGATGGATATAAAATTGTGGGTCAAAAAGCATATCTTTGCCTGTGCAGCAGGCACTTTCTATTCTAGTAAAAGTTGAATTTTCGGAACGAACCTTTAAAATTACCATTATTAATTTGATGGATTATATCATTTTCAGAGAATACAAGAATATGCATACCAATATACACATATACATGTAGCTAATTAAGGTTAATATGATGTCATGCACTGTTGATCTGACAACTCTTGTACGTAATTAAGCTTCAAGATGATTTACATACTCTGGTTACGTAATTATATTTACATTTTAATCACATGTACGATACAAATCAACATGAAGACAGCCTCTCTTTATGTAGCTCTCATGGCAAACAGGATTAACACAATAAATTGTACAGAACCATGCCAATTAGGCCCAGCATACATTGCCTGCGTATGGGTAATGGATATTTTGCTGGCAATCATCAGCTAATTCAACCAATCAGCTCTACAGTTGAGAACACATGATCAGGTTCTTGTTCCTCAACCCTGGTCATCACAGGCACACAAGTGCAAACATGGAAAACACAAAATATGCTCCTGTGTGAGTGACAAAGATACTCTCTTCATCGCTTGCAACAAAATGGATAATTCAGATCTTTCATCAGGGATAAAAGTTTCATTTTCACTCCTCCGAAACCTCAGGAGAACAACAGGAATACTTCCCATATCTGAGGTGGCAAATAGTTGTATCATGTGACCTATTGTAGGGCCATGCAGACTGCCTTGGAAGTGATGAAAAAACTTTCCTGTTGTTCATAATTGTAAAACTAGTACGCTAAATTAAGTTTATGCATGAAGAGAAATGCACACTGGTCAAAATCCAGTACATTTTTGGAACAGAACTGAAACCAGGAATACATGATCGTACATTAAACCAGTAATACATGATCGTACATTAAACCAGTAATACATGATCGTACATTAAACCAGTAATACATGATCGTACATTAAACCAGTAATACATGATCGTACACTAAACCAGTAAGGCCAAAAAAAAAAAAATTGTTTGTTTCCGGTAACGGGCTCAAATTTTCCAGGGTCGGTCGGTCGGGTTTTTTTTTTTTTTTTTTTAATTCTGGAACCACTTTCAGTGAGGAAAGTACTCATAATGGTTTACAGAATCTGGACCGGTTTGTGAAGCAGAGTTTCTTTCAACAGAAAATAAAGAAACAACTACATATTTTATTAAACGAAAGAAAATCTTTAATATGAAAACAGTAAATAAAACAGTAAAATACCACACAAAGTTAAACTGATCACTACTAGTAAATATAGCTGGACAGGCAGATCCTACACCGAAGCTCTCAAGTTTTGAAAGCTCCAATCAGTGCCAATGTGTGAGATTTGTCAAAAATGTTAATTTTTTTCTGTGGTTATAATTAACTGGTACCCAGTTTTCGCCACTTTTTGACAATATGAATGCATGATTCTAAAATTGATAGGTCTGCATTACACGAAAAAATCAGTTATTTAAGAAGTGTTGGTCTGACAACAAGGGTATATTATTCATAGTTGAAAGTGTTTATATTTTTTTTTTTTTTGAAGAATAAATAACTGGAGTTATGAACTGAGCACTTTTGGTGCCAATTTACAGGAGTTTGTTCCACTGACAAAATAAAAAAATTACTGTAGTTCCGCTTATGTATTGTATAGGAAAGTGAAATAAGTTGTTGACCTGTCAAAAATTATAAATCTCATGCATAATATAACTTTTAGTTTAACACCTGTTTTCTGTCTTTCCCACCGAAATTCATATTCTACTTATCAACACATGTTCACCCAAACAGTAGAAAGCCATCTTCAATCTACACTACAGTGAATTCTGGGTATTCGGCAGAATTTTTCTCATATCAGGGATATCTTGGCTTTCACTTTGATCACCCATCAGACAGGATTATAGTCCGCCTGGCGAATGATCATGGATACCTCTCAGTGGCGTCGGAAGATAGTTCTGACTGGGGGGGCACTATCCCAGCACTTTAGGCGAGGGTCCAGGGGCCGCCTAGGCCCCTGGAAGCTTCGGGGTTCTAGACGGCCGTAGGAGCGTTTTGAGCGATTTCCGAGAAATAAAACGCATATATTTTCTCAGATATTTCAACTGTTTTAATACTAGTTTGGTAAAAAAAAAAAATTAATAAAAAACTGCTAACACTCACACAGGAATATTATTCCGTCTTCATTTCCGTCAAATAAACGGCTCGTCCAAATTTCCAGGAAGCTCCGGGGTTCTAGACGGCCGTAGGGGCGTTTTGAGCGATTTCCGACAAATAAAACGCATATATTTTCTCAGATATTTCAACTGTTTCAATACAGTACTAGTTTGGTAAAAAAAATTAATAAAAAACTGCTAACACACACACAGGAATATTAATCCGTCTTCATTTCCGTCAAATAAACAACTCGTCCAAATTTCCAGCAGTGCAAATTCGATCTGAATCAGTCAGAAGTACCAATTATGAATTGCATGAATATCTGATTTAAATTTATTATCATCAAACTGTACAAAATCTGGGGGGGCACAAACATACTTGTGCCCCCCCTGGCTTTCATCTGGGGGGGCACGTGCCCCCCCGGCCCCCCCGCTTCCGACGCCCCTGCCTCTGATATGCAGTCATATGATTAAAAAAAAAAAAAAAATTATGAAATACCAAGATTGTGGATGGCTCCCTTCTGTTTGGATGAACATGTGTTGAGGAGTAGAATATGAATTTCGGCGGGAAAGGCACAAAATAGGCAAGTTATATGCATGAGATTTATAATTTTTGACAGGTCAACAACATATTTCACTTTCCTACAAAATACATAAGCGTAACTACAGTAAATTTTTAATTTTGTCAGTGGAACAAACTCCTGTAAATTGGCGCCGAAAGTGCTCAGTTCTTGAAAAAATAAATATATATATGTAAACACTTTCAACTATGAATAATATACCCACCAGGCCAATTTGCCGGAATCACCCCATTTGCCACTTTTTCCGGATCTGTTGACAGGTGTTGAATGACATCGTTGAACAGTTTGTCTTTATTGTTTGTTAAATACCTGATGTTGATCTGGTAACGTCCCCTCTTTTGACATTAAAATGTCAAAAGCACTCAGTTTCTGACACTTTTCTGCGCAGTGATTGTTCAAGCAGGTGAAGAAAAAATGTTTTAATCCAAACTCCCCGGCTGTAGAATTTCCAGGGTTTCCATGTTATCTCCATGGAATTTTGAAAACCCTGGAAACGCTGGAGTATTTGAACACATTTCCATGCTTTTTCCATGCTCCTTTCCAGCCTACCAGGAATCTGAAATTGTGGATTCAAGGACTATGTTTTCCAGGGATTCCATGGTAGAGGCTGGAAAATTCTCCAGGGTTTCCAGGGTTTTATTAGAGGCTGGAAAATTCTCCAGGGTTTCCAGGGTATTCCTTGGAGAAGCCTGGAGAATTCTCCAGGGTTTCCATGCTGACACTGGAAAATTCTCCAGGGTTTCCATGCTGACGCTGGAAAATTCTCCAGGGTTTCCATGCCGACGCTGGAGAATTCTCCAGGGTTTCCATGCCGACGCTGGAGAATTCTCCAGGGTTTCCATGCCGACGCTGGAAAATTCTCCAGGATCACATTTAGCTTGATGAGTAAACACAATCACGGAATCTAAAAGAAAATAATTCAAAATACTTCAGATTTAATTTTAAACTTTTATTCTGTGGAATCATCCCCCGCTTCCCTACTAGCACTGGGTTTCAGCACGTCTCTCAGGCATTCCTGAATCATGACTGGAGTAATGTTTGTGAACTGACCCTCTACGATATCTGCAAGAATAAATAAAGAAAAACACGGAATACAATCTGTACTATTACTGCCAGCAGAGCAACAGACACGCAGCCATTCATGAAAATGGAGCTACTCACCTTTGCTTTTGGTTCAGGCTTAATAAAATGAAGTTTTTTAATCTATGCTAACTGGCCAAGACTACATGTACGTAACCTAAATGTTAGCAGAGAGAATATTCCAAAAAATTAAAGCAAAATTGATTCTATGATCATCCAAAATAGTATTTGTGTTTTGTGTAACAAACTTTGGAAAAACTGGGAAGGAGGCTGGTTTTAAAAAAAAAAATTCTGTTCTTAATCTCTCCTTGACCTTGACCTAAATTTTGGTACACAACACATCATCTTCCCTCAATGTATCAATGGACACAACAAAAAACTTCATAATTTCATAATTTTGGGGGTCAGTGACCTCGACGTTCGGCCTTGACCTACATTTTGGTATGTGCTACATCATGTCCCTCTAATGTACATGTATCTACTGACACAAAAAAAAGTATTTTCAAAGATTTCTTTATTCTGGAGTCACAGTGACCTTCACCTAAATTTTGGTAGATGACAAATTGTCTCCCCGTAATTTCTCAGTGGACACAAAAAATCATGATTTTTAACAATTTCATGATTTGGGGTCACCTTGACTAGGTCACTTGACCTACATTTTGGTATGTTCACATCGTGTCCTCCTAATGTATCTACTGACACAAAAACATGTTATTTTTAATCATTTCCTGATTTTGGGGTCACAGTGATCTTTGACCTTTGAATTTGACCTAATTTTTGGAATACAACACTTCATTTCACCCTATTGAATCCATATGTCGTTAA
Organism: Hanleya hanleyi; assembly: GCA_036873755.1. Lineage (NCBI taxonomy): Eukaryota > Metazoa > Mollusca > Polyplacophora > Lepidopleurida > Hanleyidae > Hanleya > Hanleya hanleyi. The sequence continues at coordinate 30,711 of JAVTVY010004419.1, forward strand.
CGGCAAAACTAACAATAAACGGACGGCAAAACAGCTCTAATTAATTTAATTTCTGAGTTAAGAGTGAACAGATATTTGGATAACTTCCTCCATTGTTTTAGTAAGGTTCGTCAACTGATTGCAAACATTTGTTCACTGATACCTTCAAATAATTAACAAATAATTCCCTGTAAATGTTGTTCCCACTGATAAGACCACTCTGTATCGTCATGAGTAAATAAGGAGATCAAGCTGCCTACATTGCATGGTAACGTAAAGACTGTGACACCATTCAATTGTTTCAGATTTTGAATTGAATGTTGACTGTTAATAAAGACGGGGAAAGTTCCTTTGAGAGATGCGGTAAGAGTGGGTGTCGATGTCAAAATATTGGCATGGCTCCCACATTATGCGAGAGTCGGGATCTCACTATCATGAAGGCATGACCTTGTCTGTTCAGAATGTGAGTGTGGCGTAATTTCGATCACGTGAAGTAGCCAATTGTGGATGAGGAATCTGGATACCTCCGAGCCATTACGGCACGGCGATTGGGTAACCAGATAAAGCGCCCCTTTATGGCCAAGAGGCATGACCTAGACGATGTGAATCAGCGGGGGGCAAGGAGAGTAAGGGACGTCAGTGATACAAGCTGAATAGTACGAATGTAAACAAGACCCTGCAACCCTACAGGCTGAGGGGTAAAATATCATTCATGCCAAAACCAAGTTATTTTTCTCATGGATCCTAGTCACAAGGTATTGTTCACTTTCACAATCTCAACTTTGTTCAAATTGTTGAATGTTGGAATTCTCTGGTCAGTTGAACTCGATTTGGATATTTATTATTCTTTGTTCCCACTTACAGTAACGATTCAATCCTCTTCAGTGGGGGCTTCACAGTAAATTGACACAAGACGCCCAAAGTCCTCGGTATTCTTCAATACCTCTATCAAGTCTCTCTTTTTAGCTTCTTCTATTAAATATAAATTAGACTGTCAAACATGCTGTATTAAACGAGGTAATATAATTATTTGTTTTCAAGTTCATAATTATATCCACAATCTTCTCATCATATATTGGAGCCACATTTTACCTAATGTATCAATGTTAAATTTCAACGAATAATAATCAGTAGCTGAACTCTCAGAGGGCAATTTTAATTCAAAATATCAAGGAAATATTTCAGTAGTTGCCCATTAATCACAGAAACAAAAGTCATAGCGTCTTGCTTCCCTCACTGCTATGCCGACAACAAGTCTGCAACATTTCTGCAGGCGACATTCCGGCCAACGACATTCCGGAAGAAAGTGAAAACACAAACTTTCGGCAGGTGACATTTCGGTCAGAGAAGCCGTTATGAAGGTCAGAGAAGCCGTTATGAAGGTCAGAGAAGCCATTATGAAGGTCAGAGAAGCCAATAAATAAAAAGTTCATCTCATGATTTGGGTAGAATATCAAATTACAATTCCTCTAAATCATGAAGAGAACAAAACCAGAACTGTTGCAATTATATAAAAACGTTTATCCTTCCAACAATATAATTATTTTGTCAATGTCTTATATGAATGTGTTTCCTACTTTTCGGTAAACTTTCAACACAGCACTCTGTCTTTGAGAAATATGGATCAATGTCTTGCATCATAACTCCAGACACTTTGATTATGTTCCAGGTGTACACTGATACAGGCCTACCTGAAAATAAAATGCAAATAAATAAAATATATATTAATATTCTGACTACATAATTTGTGGAAATAAATGTTCAGGAACTAATGCAGGAGGATTCAAGCGAATTATCCCCCCCCCCCCCCAACCGGCACTGGCAAGGGACAGGCTTAGATGAGGATTACCTGGGGATCTACAAGTTATATGACCTAGAGGGTGGGGCTTTCACACATTTTCCGTCCTGTTTATGTTGGGATTCAGTTAATTTTCCTCTAAATTACCTAAGGATTGTATTTGATTTAGGTGGGGGATCAATCCAATTTTAACTCTCATTCATTTGTCGAGTCTCTACTAAAATGTATAAAATGTAACCGGGATGTAGCCTGGTAATATATTACTATTACAACTGAAGGCTGAAATCAATTTCATAAAATAAACAAAGGCCTAAAGTCAACTAACAACATTGTGTTGTTGTGAGCTGGTTTGTTTACATCATGTCATGGTCGCTGCCATTTTGTTTAGTCATGTGACAGATAAAACCAGAGAGAGGCCCCACCAGTGTCCTAAGGGCGGCACCTGTTTTCCATCAAATGTCCAAGCCCCTATAGCCTGGGCTGTGGTGAATGGATGGATGTAATTATATCCGTTTACCACCAGATAGCTATATACAGGGGGAGACTGCATGGGGACATGCATTAAAATGCCCGAAAACCAGAGGCAAAGAAATCTGGTTCAGTTAATTCAAAAATATTTCCAAAGGCAATGATTTTGTTTACAGATTTACTGAAATCTGGAAACAGTTTTCAAGTTTAGATGTATGTGTCACATTAAAAGGCTTAATTAACCATTTTGCAGATTTCTTATAATAGCAACTAAATGTTTACTTTCAACAAACTGTTTTGGAAATTATATCAACAAGATATTGTGCCTTGGACACTTTCAACTAGTTGGCTATATTATTACAAGAGATTCCATCCTAATGCAATACAAGAGAGCTGATCTCATAGGACAGTATGTACAAAGCATGGAGAGATGAGATATCTCCATGAAACAGACAAATGATGATATCTGAATAATTATCAGATATTTAGTAATTCATAGATAGTATGGTTGGTTCTTTGTATCCTAAAGTATAATGCATAATCAGAGATTGGGGAAGTTGGACTCTCACCTGAAGTTAAATGTTGGAGCTATAAGCAGTGCACATGTTGGTAGTTTAGCTGATGGGAGATGAAGAGGAATATAATTCAGACAAGCCCTGGACATTCCCATCTCAACACGTGACCCTCAGTCAAAGATGGGGCTCCACAGGGGTGGAGCCCCATTTTCTTAGTGATCACCCAGAGGCTCTCTCTGAGGGTTTACAAAAGACAAACCACAGAACTTTATTGATTAACATTTGAAATACTTGAAACTTACCAGATGTGGTGTTGTTGTTGTTCTGGAAGCACATTTGGTCAGGATTCACACTGGCAGTCGTGCATGGTTTCCCATACGTTTGTTCAACTCCAGTTGAATTTGTTATAAAAAAGTGTCCATTTTTTATATAGATAATCCTTGCAGAAACACAAGAAAAACGAAACCCGGTCAATAACCGAAACAGCGAAAATCGGGGTCTGAAATTGGCGGTTCTCGCAGCACGAGACATCTCCGCAGGAGGAGAACGGGACGTCAGTCGATTGGCTGATGAATGTCCATAATCTTCCCAGCAAAAATTCTCAGCACAACAGGATGATTAGCAGAACATTGACCAAAAGATCATCCGCATCATATTACAGCAGTAGTATTCTGTTTCTGACCTCTTCCACCAACAGATGGATGGATGTACTATCAAGTACATTGTACTTTGTCGCGAGTTGCATCATCCTGCAACAACAACAAGACAGACAGGCAAACTATCAAAGCACCACCTGCAGGGAAGACAACACCTGTGAGAATATCCTTCGGAAAATGTTTTAGAAACTGAATATTTCCTATAACTTATTCCAATTGAAGGACATTACTCCAAAGAATAACCCCAAAAATATTTTAAAAATGTATGTATGTTTTTGAAGGATAGTGGAATAATTTCACTAAAGTTAATTTTTTTAGAGTTTGTAATTTTAATTTGATTTTCTAAAAAAAACAAAAACAAAAAACAAACCCAATGAATTTGCTTTCACTCATGAGAAAGGCAAGTCATTTTTTTCTCAAATCACAACTCTTAAAGAGATAAAGAAGAACAAAAGCATGCAGTTGTTCTTGCTGAGTTTGTCTAATACATTATAATTTGATTATTTCTAAATGAACACGAGCAAAACATTGTGCAATTATAATTTTGATAAAGTTTGCTTTCTACATTCAATTGCAAGTAATTTGAGATATTTACATTTTTGGTAAAAATACATCAAGTATATTTTATAGCAGATGGTCACAAAATGCTATAGAAAATGGTCCTCATTTATTTTCTTCATTCTTGTCTTTATATGCAGCACTATTCATTGAGATCACTTTTTTTCTGTATATGTTCCATGCATTTCAGTGAGATTTGTAGTGAAATTGAAAGACCAATTTCACCAAATTTTCAGTGAGATTAAACTGGCAGATTTCACTGTGATTTCATTGAAATTTGATGAAATTACTGAAATAATGCGATATTTAGTCTTTTCATCAAATTTCACTGAAATTTTGGTCTGATTTTCAGTAGGGCTAACATTCCTTGTGGTCCAATATATTTAAGGCAAAGCTGTTCCTCGATAATCCTGAATTTCTCTTTCTGACTGAAAAGTTTTCAGAGTCCAGAGATTCCATGTTTTCCAGCCTCTATTTGTCAAGAATTTTTCTAAGTCCAATTTCCTGCAACATTTTGGTTGAAAATAAGACTGAGTCCAAAGTTCCATGGTTTCCAGCCTGGTTTTTCCATGCTTTCTATGTTTTCCAGGGTTTAGTTCCATGTTTTCCAGCCTGCCCAACAAGAAATTCCAGGGTTATTTTTGTGAGAGCATGAAATTTTTCCATGTTTTCCATGCTTTCCAGCCAAATTCCAGGGATTCCAGCCTGGTTCCAGGGTTTCCATGCTGCCCTGAACATAAAACCCTGGAATTTCTACAGCCGGGTCCTCAGAAATGCGTCTTACGCTTTCGTTTTCTAAATTTGACAGTTCCATTCGTTCACCATCAAAAATTCGCGCTCCTTGAATCAGTACTTCCAACTCTATACAACGGCAGTTACAGCCTTGTATTTGACAACGATGGGATAAGTTCACAAACAACTCGTCGCTAATAACAGACAATAATTCCTTTGTCAGTATTCCTCAATGGGATAGATGGAAACCAACACCGGAGCTGTTCTGGCGGGCGGCCATGCCGTATGGCGACAGTGCGCTGGGCGCATGTGCGACGATAAGGGAGATAACTATTCTTGAATTTCGGCCAAGGGAAATAACTCTTCCCACAGATTTATAAAAAAAAAAAAAAAAAAAGCATTGCCATTTCGGCATTCTTACGGTCGGTCGGGTTCCCGGAAACAGACAATTTTTTTTGTTACGCCTAATACATGATCGTACACTAAACCAGTAATACATGATCGTACATTAAACCAGTAATACATGATCGTACATTAAACCAGTAATACATGATCGTACATTAAACCAGTAATACATGATCGTACATTAAACCAGTAATACATGATCGTACATTAAACCAGTAATACATGATCGTACATTAAACCAGTAATACATGATCGTACATTAACCAGTAATACATGATCGTACATTAACCAGTAATACATGATCGTACATTAACCAGTCATACATGATCGTACATTTTGATAAATCTGACTGGCATTCTGGCCCTGGTAAAACCTCTGTGTACGGACTACCTCCACATGCAGAAGAGTTCCAATGTCTTTGACACTGCACTGTAACCCAAAACATGTGTATTCATTCTCCACCTGACAAAGTATATTACCATGGTATAGTTTACATAGAACAATAACAAAGCCTTGAGCAGTCCCTGGCAGCCTTCATTATCACATCTATCTAGCAACAACCCATACTATTGCCATATTGTGTTGCTGACCTGAAGCAAACCCCAGTATCAGAGGGAATCAAGGTGGCATAAACTCTCACTCCAGACACCTATAAAAGCTGATCTATCCCTTTCGTCCTCATACATTTTCCATATTTGCCAGTTTCCCTCGGGCAGTTGGCAACAATTTGCAATGATGCCAGAGAAAAATAACACGATAAGCGGAAATCTCCGGAGGCAACATTAGGCAGACTTAATTCCTGTGAGAGGGCAAGAATATAGATTCATGGCCGGGTATAATTAGATAAATTCATTTATATCAAATGAGTTCACCTGAAAATGGCTGTGGTTATTGATGATAAATGGCCAAAGGTAAAATCTGATGAAAACCATCATGTAATTATATATACATGGGTACAGGACAAGCTTTAAGGTTGGAATAGGCATTAGGATTTAACTGTTTGCTAAGAGTTAACATTCAACCATAGATATCTCAATGATGCAGTTGATGGCTGTCTGATACAACAACTTGGAAGCATTAGCTTACAGAGAAACTTTGACCTAGCTGACAGATCTGACATTCCAACAAGAACTTTCCGCCTGAAAAAAATGTCGAATAAGGACTGTGGCTGCAGAGATGAAATCTGTTCCCAACAGTATTTACACCACCAAATCATTGCCTTTCTTTAATTGATCAGTTTTCAATATGCGAGTTGTTTCTGTGGGTTGGAATATCTCTCAGACATACTTTGATTGCGATTGTTCATTCAAACACCAAACTTCCAAGACATAATGCTAAATATAGCCTCATCCTGAATTACAAGCGTCTAGTCCGTCATCCATAATCCAGCCGTCGTCCATTAGAGAATATCCGCGTCCATAATCCAAAGACCTATCTCATATTCCATATAACAGCATTAGCACCAAATTCAAAAAGACAATCATGGTATACATAAACATAAGCTTCTTGCCTGCAAGAGAGAAGCGGTCAACAGTTTTCAATGATGCCGGCAAGACATCATGATGTTCCAAAAATTTCAAATCCGTATCGCTGATCAGTATTCTTAATCCATAATATTCGTTGTAAAGTCGTCATCCAAAGAATGATGTATCTCAGTCACGCTTTGATTGTGACTGTTCATATGAGTACCATGAGGATCTTGAAGTACATGGGTTCATACGGCCCCTAGCCCCAGGTTAAGCGGAATTAGACACAAGTTACGAAACGTAGCGCCATAGATCTTGCACGCTACGTTCGTATTTTGCTATCAGCATGCGATATGTATCGCCAAATCTGAGAAACTTTGAGTGGAGGCGCTTGGTGGAATAGCCCTGTTTTATAAGTTTCTGCAACAATGTTGTGTGACTTTGGTTAAAATCATCACATTTAACACAGGATCTAGCAAATGCTACTAAGCGAGATATGTATACGCCATATGCAGGTCCCACTGGAATATTACTATCCAAAAAGGGATAGTTTACGATGTCGAAATTGTAATCATCTCTTTTGTCATAAAGTCGACGAGAGAGAATGCCCGCTTCATTTCTATAGAGATAGAGATCTAAATAAGATGTGCCTGTAGGGCTATCTGTAGTTTCCTTCAAATCCAGTGAAGGTGGATATATATCCTTCACTGCGTCATTTATATAGCGATTATCCACAGCCAGAAGATCGTCTATATAGCGTTTGGTGAATGAGAAGGAACGGGCTTTGAATGGATCGGTTTTTGAAAGCGCCTGCATATAGTCATATTCATAAGAGAACAGATACAGGTCAGCCAACAGACACGTTATAATAATAAAACGTCAAGACACAGACCTTAAACATTAAAATCTTATTGTTTGAGTAGTGTGTGATATAACTGAATAGAAACCATTCAAGTATGGTAACTGTGCCAAAGTCATGAAGGTACGAGTGAAAAACCTGTACCACCGCTGGATCATCAGTCTAACTGCAGGAAAGCATAGTCTGACTCAGTCGACTCCATTATGAGCCCAAACTCCATTATGAGCCCAAACTCCATTATGAGC